>WBMZ01011429.1:0-114977 GCA_013400975.1 Atrichornis clamosus
CGGCCCCCATGCGCAGGCGCGTTGCCCGTGGCACCGGAGGGACCGCGCAAACAGCGCCCGGCGCGGAGCGGGCCCGGCCGTGAGGGGCGGCGGTGCCGGGCGGTGCCGAGCGGTGTGCGGTTCGGGGGATGCGGGCCGCTCTCACCTGGCGCGACAGGGCCGAGCAGTGGTGAGCGGCCCCGGGGACCGCCGGTGTGTCGGCCCGTTGCGCTCCGAGGGGCTGTTTGGGGCGGTGGCGGGGGGGCTTTCGAGCGCTGGGGTCGGTCCCGGAGGTTCCTTCTGCTCGGTGAGTTTCTTGGGAATCGGACCCACACTCACTGTGCTGTTACCAGTGACACATCTGATGCTCAAGGAATGTATTTTCTATCTTCTAACACGAGGTTCTTGGTTGGTTTCCCTCAGTATTTACGACCTCGCGTTCAAGCCGGATGGGACCCAGCTAATAATTGCTGCTGGAAACAGGCTTCTGGTAGGGAAACCTTCCTGTCCGCTCGCCTTTACAGCTATATGAGCATGATTTCTCTCACATTAACTTATGAATATAACCTATCCGAAATCCCCTTATCTCTGCCAGTCCAGCCTCACAGCAACATACATACTAATGCAGCCAAGTCTAAAGTGTTTTGAAGCTTTTTAATGTTTCTTACCAAGTTTTAAACTCTGTTTCCAAAAGTAATGAGATTTAAGTTATTTGCGTCATCTCTTCCTCTCCTGCCTTGCCTGAGGTTTGAGATCCCTGAACCTGCCCCCAGGCCTGGCACAGAGCTCAGAGTGCAGGGGTTGTGCCAGTGCAAGTTTTATTAAAATCTCTGTGAGAAGGGGAGAGAGTCAAACCCATGCCCTGGGGTTGTGGGAACCTTCAGCTTGAGCTGTTTGTGGGTCATTAGGGCTACCACAAGAGAAGCTCAGGACTAGCTGCTCACAGGTCCTGCAAAGCTTTCAGATGGGGCAGGTGTAGGAGCTGCAGCAAAGAGTGGAGGGGATGATGAATGGATGGATGGATTGTAGAGTTGGAGTTCAGCACTGCAGGACAGCAGGTGTTATTTTCAGGGCTAATGGAATGGTATATTTAGTGTGCTCCTTTGCATAAATTTATTACGTTTAAACATCTAATGCGGAGAAAGATGTTTTAACAGCAAGATGTAAAAAATAAAAGATAGAAACCCAGTAAGATGTAAAACAAGCTGCCAAACAAGCTGGTGAAAAATTTATTTTGTGCATGTAATTTTCTAGTACTGAGTCTTCTTTCTTTCCAAAAAGTACCATGTTACAGAAAGCTGTTTCTATGCTTGAAAATGTTTTCTATGAACTGTATGCTGTCCAAAAAGGGTAGGCACAAAAGGAAGTGCATAATCTGTTGGCCCTGAGTAATTTTATATCCCAGCAGTCACACTGGAGTTATTTAAGGCCAGGTTGGATAGAGCTTGGAGCAACCTGATTTCAAAGACGGTGTCTTTGACCATGGCAGGGGTGTGAACTGGGTGAGCTGTAAAGTCTCTTCCCACTCAAATGTGGTTCTGTGATTCACTGAAAGATTTTTTAATATAAGTTCTTTTGTTTGTATGTTTGGTTTGGTTTTTTTCACCCCATTTAAACAGGTGTATGATACTTCTGATGGAACCTTAATTCAGCCTTTGAAAGGACATAAAGACACCGTGTACTGCGTGGCTTACGCCAAAGATGGTAAATATCACTTTGGGGTGTTATTAATCAGGTTTGTAAAGTGCATCCCTCCCATTAGTTGTTGCCCATTGAAAATGGAGAAATGGGGTTTTTTTCAGTCTCAGCATGTGAGTGGTGGGGGTTTGTTCTCCAGTGGAGGTTTTGATCTGCTGTACAGGTGCTACCTGCACAAGCACCTGTAAGATCACCTGTGAACCCAAGAGCTGTGGTCCCACTGCCACTCCCCTTTGACTTCAGTGTTTGGTTTAGCACTGGTTAAGTGCATATTCCCAGGTAATGTGAGGAGAAGGTTCACCCCAGAGATTCCTGTTTCTACTACTCATCTGCCTGTGTGTTTTATTCCCATAGTTCCTCTATTGCAGAGATTCCTGATCTCCTGATCCTTCTTCACCTGTTACCTGCTCACTGCAGGTCCCACTCTGCTTCCAGTTCTCTCATGGTCTTTAACTCTCATTAAGTGGAACTTGCTCTGGGGGGCTTCCTGGAGCTGCTGCTGTGGCAGTGCTGGGAGGTCCTGTGACAATGTACCCATTTAACTTGTCACTGTTCACACCAGCCTCCAGCCTGGGGCTGACAGCACTGGTTGCTGGCAAGGCGGTGGGAATGGTGCAGTACAGCAATCAGCTCCATGTGGCTGGGGAAGCACCAGCACATCCGGGCACTCAGTGTCAGCCCCTTTATTACTTGAGCCTTGTCAAGTTCAAGAACTTCTTGCTCTCTCTTTGATTGAGTATTTGGAATGAAAGTGATTCTTGTATGCGTAGGATTTAAATTATCTCTAATTCCTAGGCAAGCGTTTCGCATCTGGCTCTGCTGATAAAAGTGTGATAATTTGGACTTCAAAGTTAGAAGGAATTCTGAAGTACACGTAAGTGCTGCTGTTCAGTTCTGTGCCTCAAAAGCCAATTTCAGTTATACACTGCTGCTATCAAAGAGCATGAGCCATTAGATTTGGGGGAAGGTTCACTAAGGTCAGAGAAAAAGGGTGGTAGGGGAGGGAGGAGGAAGAGAACAGCTGACGTATCTGAATGAGGCAGGAAAGCAATTAAAGGCATAAAAGGAGGTAGGGAGTCCAGATAAATCTGTGAATTTAGAGGGCTGACAGAGAACTGGAGAAAATCAGAATAGGTCAGAATAAAATGAAACACAGTATGACCATTCTTGTATATTAAACCATAATTCTGGTTCAAAGATCACATTAAACATGTCTTTGGTACTTTTGGTATATTTCAATCTTCTGGCTCTGTTTTCAGTCAGTCATTTGAAGCAGCAACTTCATGTTCTGTTTCTGACTCCACGCATTTATCATGAGTTGGTTTTTGTTAGCTGATCACTGCACAGAGCCTGCAGGAGCACACTTGGTTAAGAATTTAGTCATATTTCACAAACCACAATTGTTGTACAGCTTTGTAATCTTGATGAAATACAGTGAATCCTGTTACTTGGAGTCAGTTTTTGTAAGGTTTATTACTGACTTACGCTACAGTAATAGCAGATTAACTTGATGTACTATAAACCAATTATTTTGGCATCTACTAAAGCTTTCAGCTCACTTGCTGAAAGTCAGAAAAGGGACATTTAAGAATGATTTATTGAAATCTGATTGTAACTTCATTCTAGGCATAATGACTCTATCCAGTGCGTTTCATACAATCCTCTCACTCATCAGTTGGCATCCTGCTCATCTGGGGATTTTGGTATGTCTTCTCCCTCAAACTTTTCCATTGAGCCAGTGAATTTCATTACAGCTGGATAGCTAAAATAACCACAGATGGGTACAGCTCTGTATCTCCAGAAGAGATGGGATACAAAGCTACCTAAAGTTCAGTGACATTGGATACTGATTTAAATCACTTAAACTCAGTGGGAAAGGACAGGGTAGTGAGGGGCCACAGGATAAAATGTGCTGCTCTGTTACTGGGATTTTTTGCAGAGACATCCTCTGTTATTTAGATGGATTTTTTTTCCTATTTACTAATAGATAATATGTGTTTAAATGTAATTCTAGCAGTGGAGAAGACTTTGATGCCTCTGAAGTCCCAACTGAGTTCTCTGACAGTATTAATTTGCAATCTGAACACTGGCATCTGAATACTTACTTGTCATTGACTTTTTGTTTGCTTTCATCAAGGCTTGTGGTCTCCTGAACAGAAGTCAGTCTCTAAACATAAAACAAGCTGCAAGATTACTTGCTGTAGGTAAGTTTTAAGGGTGTGTAAATTTTAATCTGTGTCATTTAAGTTAGATGCAAGCTTTAAAAAAAAAAAGACTTTATCCCCCTTCTTTTTCAGTAGCAAAGTGTTTGGGTATTACTTGGTCCTATTTATGACCAAATCCTTCTGAAGGCATCAGAGACGTGTTCTGGTCTCGAGCAAGTGTCTTAGGTCTCTCTCTCTCTCTCTCTGTTTATGCATCTTGTGCAATAACAATAAAATGAAGTTAGAGGAAAAATAATTGCAATTTTTGTTTGTCGTTCATCCCCTGTGCTCTTGGTGTTTTCAGTTGAAGGAGGTATTCCCATTTGTGAGGAGCCTTCATCTGACTGAAGAAGAGACCAGAACAGTCCCTAGGCCCCCTCTGTCCCACACTGGGCAGTTCTATCTGATCCTGTTCTAAATGTGGCTTTTAAAGCATTTTAAAATCTCAAACTGCTATCCCAAAATGTATCTGTGACTTAGCATGTTATAAATATTGCAAGCAAATGATACCTTTATTTATTTCAGTGTATATGATAAAATGTTCTTCATGTAGTGTGTGCTGTTGCTATAAATGTGGATTCAGATGCATAAATAAGCTGTAGGATTACAAGCTACGTCCCAGAACTCCCTCTTAGAAGTACATTTCAATGTACCATTCCTGTGTGAGTGTGCTATACCATCCTACGTTCCTGCTGCTTGTTTGTGGTAGTTTCCTCTTCAGTATGTGTGTGTTTTCTCAGCTGGACAAATGATGGCCAGTACCTTGCTTTGGGGATGTTCAATGGCATTGTCAGCATAAGGAACAAAAATGGTGATGAGAAAGTGAAAATAGAGCGGCCAGGGGGTTCTTCCTCTGCGGTATGGTCAATTTGTTGGAATCCTTCCAGGTAAATAATTTAATATTTCCTTTTTTTTCATGAATAGGTAATCCTTGGTTCATTGATAGCAGAAAGTTTTGATTTTTATCACAGCTGGAACAGGTTAATGCCATGTATGTTACCTTTTTAAAGTGATTATATATTGGAGTTTTGGCTTTGCTGCCAGTCTTCAATTGAATGGAGAACCTGGGAAAACGTTCCCCTTAGATCGCAGATGTGGGATTGCTTAGGTTGGAAAAGCCCTCTGAGATCATCAAGTCCAACCATTCCCCCAGCATGGCCAAGGCCACCACTGACCCATGTCCCCAGCTGCCACATCGACATGGCTTTTAAATCCCTCCAGGCATGGGGACTCCACTCCTGCCCTGGGCAGCTGTGCCAGGGCTGGACAACCTTTCAGGGAAAAAATTTTCCCAATATCCAACCTAAACCTCCCCTGACACAACTTGAGGCCACTTCCTCTTGTCCTATTGTGTGTTACCTGAGAGCAGAGCCCGACCCCCACCCGGCTGCACCCTCCTGTCAGGGAGTTGTGGAGAGTGAGAAGGTCCCCCCTGAGCCTCCTCTTCTCCAGTCTGAGAATCCCCAGCTCCCTCAGCTGCTCCTGGTCAGACTTGTGCTCCAGCCCCTTCCTCAGCTCCACTGTCCTTCTCTGGACATGCTCCAGCACCTCATTATCTTTCATGAAATGAGGGGCCCAAAATTGACCCCAGGATTTGAAGTTCAGTCTCACCAGATCTCCAGAAACATTTCTTTTTTGTTTTGTACTCTTTTTGGTTGGTGCTTTTTTTGGAGTTGTGGGTGAGTTCTGTTTGGTTTGGTGGAGAGAGAGGGGAGCTGCTTTTTCCCTTCAGTTCAGGGAAAATATTCTCCCAAATATGTGAACAAGCAATTGCTGTTGCAGTAGGTGGCAGAATATTTGGAGTAGAATAGATGAAGAAGAGGAGGAGTCAGTTCACAGCTATTTAGAGGAGATCCCAGTACTGGAATCCAGGCCTGGCAGTAGGCAGGATAGTCTGCCAGAGACAGAGGACGCCAAGGAAGAGGAGGCCTCTTTCAGCTTGTGAGTGAAACTTGAAAGAAACGTATGTACCTATGTTATCTAGAACAGCACTTTACAGGAAGGAGTAAGGGCCCAGTATTATGCAGGGTACAACTTCAAATATTCAAAAGGTAGGAAATTCAAGATTAATAGTTACCTGCGTGGTCAGTATGTGTTCATCATGAGATAGGTATGTGCCACTCCCCAAAGTGTGTGTGTCACGCACTGACCAAAGGGAAGGTAACTTGCTAACACTTGGCTTGTCATTATATTTTTTTTGTCTGATTGTTTTATATTCAGTTCCTGGCTAGAGGCGTTGCCTGACAGAACATTCAGGTTACCATCTCCTCTCCTTCTAGGCAAGGAGCTGTGGAGAAGGTGACTTTCCTATTTTGCTCCAAGTTCAACAGATTATGTCAGAGTACTGGAGTTTAATTTGGGATCTGAAGTCTTTCCTCAGCCTGCTCCTGGTCTCACATGAACTTGTTACTCTGATAACTGCAGTTCAGCCTTGCTCGGCTGTGTAGACTTAGCTGTGATGGTGGCCTTGTACTCCTGTAGCTAAATCAGAACGTGGGCCTAGGTGCTTCACTTGTCAAGGGACTGTTCACTCCACTGTGCCCACTGCTCACACAGCTCCAGGTGAAATGATGCCTCAAGCTTTGAGTTATTCCTGTAGAGGAGACTGGTTTTCATTTTGTGTCCCCAAGCTGTCTTCAACAGGCTTAAATGACAAGGTGTATCTGCTGTCCTTTCAGTTTGTGGCTTTTAAAGAGTAACATGAAGTGAATTCTGCTATCCTACTGCTTGGTTCTGTGATTTCATTCTGTCAATTTATTAATAAATTGCTGTAGAATTACTACTTTTTCTTTGTTTTCTTTCTTTTTTATTTGACAGAGATGAACGCAATGACATTTTAGCTGTGGCAGACTGGGGTCAGAAGCTTTCCTTTTACCACCTGAGTGGCAAGCAGGTATGTCTTAGAGAGTTTATTCAAGAGTCTCAGGGTATTTCTGATTCTGTTTTGTGTCCTACAGTCAAAGTGTTTGTATACTGGTGCTTTATTAGTTACATTAAATGTCTTCTGTTTTCCCAGCCTTTTATGAGTCTCCTTTTTTTTTTTAAACCGTTTCTTCTTCAGTTCTTGTTTCTCCCATGGCAGCTCAGCTGCTGTCTTGCAATTCTTACATTAAAGCCCTTACAACTTTGCTGACTTCTGTGACATGGTTCGCTGGTTTGTGGAGAACATCTTTGTGGTTTATTCAGGTGATTAAAGGGGTTTTGTGAGTTGTTGCATTCTGAGCAGAATGGTTTGGGACTGGAGAGATTCTTTAATGTATTTTAGAACTGCCTTTGGGAATCTTAATATAACCAGTGGTTCTGGATGTTAAAAAGCCATGCATGGATGAGACGAATGGTATCACAGCACATACTGCCTTCAGAAAAGATGAAATGATCCTTTTGTTAGTGTTTTTGATCGGTTTTTGTTTTATTTTCCATTGTAGATTGGGAAGGACAGAGTGCTGAATTTTGATCCATGCTGCATCAGCTACTTCACTAAAGGAGAGTATCTCTTGCTGGGAGGTTCAGACAGGCAGGTGTCCCTCTTCACGAAGGACGGGGTACGCTTGGGCACTGTGGGAGAGCAGAGCAGCTGGGTGTGGACCTGCAAAGTTAAACCAGACTCCAACTATGTGGTGAGTGGGGACGTTTCTGTAACATTTTCTCTGGGTGTTTGTCACCTAAAGTAAGACCATTTCAAACCTAGTTACTTAGACATTCCAACCGAGGCAGTAGAACCTGAGAAGTGTCTAGGGAGGTTCTAGAACTGCCGCTGGAATTACGAATATCCTGCAGAAGTAAAACCTGAGCTGTAAGAAGGATGTAAGGAGCATAACACCTGCTCTCAAGTGGTAAAACATTTGCTGCATTTTGATTAAAAAAGAGAAGGAAAAAATAACTTAAAATGTCAGCTAGTAACTTTTGGATTGACCAAATCTAATTCCACGACAGGAAGAAAATGCCTACAGGGCAACTGCTATCCCAAAATGCTGCACTCTGTACTAGTGGGAAGAGAATCAAAGTGATTTAAAAATAAAGAAACCAACACCTCTCCCCCCCCCCAAAATCTAACCAAAACCCCAACCAAATAAATGCAAGGCCCCCACCAAGCATAGTGGTCTCCATGGTCTGTGCTGAGATCAGTTCTCATTCTGCATTGCACTTTTACCATGGTTAAGCATAAGTCAGCTGTAACTGGTATCCATCTATACACTATGTGGGAAAAGGGACATGATGTTCATATAAATACTGCACACTTTCCAATTCTCACCTACATGTACCAATTAACTAAAATTATTCTCTTCCTATGTTCAGGCAGTAGGATGTCAGGATGGAACGATCTCCTTCTACCAGCTGATTTTCAGCACTGTCCATGGCCTCTATAAGGATCGCTATGCCTACAGGGACAACATGACTGACGTTATTGTCCAGCACCTCATCACGGAACAAAAAGGTAATTCCACACTTGCAGGCAGGCCAAAGCTTCAGACAGTTTGTTTTGGGTTTTAATTAATATCCATCAGAACACTTGGAATATACACTGCATACCTGACAGACTGTTGTCACTTCGGCAGTCAAACTGTGGAACACACTTTGCAGGAGGAGAGTGCAGACTTGGAGTGTGCAAGTTCAGCACTGACAAGCTTAATGAAAGGTGTGGGGATTGGCAAAGACATAGAGAGGAACAAGGGCTCTTAAGATAAGGTATTAATCCCTGAAAATGAGATAAAAATACTGTACATCATGTTTAGCTTTTTTCCCCCCTTATTTGTAACCTCAAGGGTTTGTGCTTATTTTGTTTCTTTGTTTCTGCTGGCTTTTTATGGCAAGGAATTGAAGTACTGCTCCAGAATGTGCTGTTGAGAAATCATAGAGCGTGATAAACTGTGACAGAGATAGTAGATTATGTAGATGCAGAACAGCAAACACATCTGAGCATGAACGTGCTTTGAATTTTAGAGATGCTTTAGGGAGATTCAATTTCAGTGTATTAGTTTTCTGATTTCTGTATCGGTTATTTTTGTGTCAGCTTTTACTGACATTGTTTTGGTGGTTTTTCTTTCTAGTTAGAATAAAAGGCAGAGAGCTTGTGAAGAAAATTGCAATCTACAAAAACAGATTAGCCATCCAGATGCCAGAGAAAATCCTGATTTATGAGTTGTACTCGGATGACTCTGCAGATATGTATTATCGGGTGAAGGAAAAGATCATAAAGAAATTTGAATGTAACTTGCTGGTGGTGTGTTCAGATCACATTATTTTATGCCAGGTATGTGCCTTAAAAGCTGGAGTGGTCCTGGGGTCTGTTAAGTGTTCAAGGCAGCTGTCCCAGTCGTGTCTGGCAAGACATGACCGTCCCCTGGGATCTGTTACAGCTCTTCCCAAGGCAGTCCTGTTGTGCTGTGCAGTGCTGACTTGCTGCTGGGCAGTCACTGTGGCATGGCTCAAGTGACTCTGGTTCAGTAAAACAGGCTCTGTAGTGAATTTGATAAATTAGCACATAATCCAGGGGAACTTTCGGGTGGGAGAGAACTACTTGAAATAGATTGGGGGTGTTTTTTATTGTTTGCTCATAGCATTGGGAAACTTTAAAGAATTCACCCATTAAATTGAATATTTGACTTCAGGATTTTTAAACGTAAAAGTAGGCACACCTGCTAGTATAGGTATAAACATAGCACATCAGGCACAGATTTTGTCTTCACCTCCATGCTGTATTTTATATCTTGCTGTGCCCTTAGGAGAAGAGATTGCAGTGCCTCTCGTTTAGTGGCGTTAAAGAACGAGAATGGCTGATGGAATCTCTTATTCGTTACATTAAAGTAATTGGAGGACCTCCAGGAAGAGAAGGCCTCTTAGTTGGTCTAAAGAATGGTCAGGTAACACATCATGTCTGGTATGTGTCTTTTCACTGCAAATAAAATCTGTTCTGTGCTCTTAGAGAGAGACCTTAGGAGCAACAGGCTGTTTCACAACCTAGAATTTTCTTTGACAGTCTCATTTTGGGGTTAAAAATTAACTGCTTCTGTGTTTCAGATTCCCTGACGGTAAAATTCATACAAATATGTTTAATTTTGTCTAAAGTCTCTATATTGTTGATACCAACTGACAAAAATTCCGTTCTTGGTGAACTAAGAGCAGGTTTGCCTTTAGTGGGGGTTGGAGGTGTGTACACCTCTCCTGATGACCACTGGTGAGGGTGTGGCTGTTCTCCCAGTGTAAGTGCTGTCTGTTTCACACACCAGGTGGCAGCTGGAAGCGTCCAACTGGAGCCCAGAGGCATTGATAGTGAGGAAGTTGAGGTCCTGTGTGTCTTCTGTATGTTATATATTCCTGTGTTAATGACATTGTTTAACTAGTAGAGCATCAAGAATGCAGGATATGTATCACAGATTTATTCGTATAGACTTGCAACCTCGAGCATGTTGTAGCAGCCAGTCTGCTCAAGGGACCTCAAACTGAAAGCATTTCCTTAATTGTAATGCACAATTTGTCTCTGAAAAAGCTTGCAATTTCACACTTTAAACAGCACTGAAGTTTTTACCTGCTATGCTGTTTCTAGTTTTAGGGACAAAAATAGCTGGAGTGACTCTGTTTCAACTCTGTCTAGATCCTGAAGATCTTTGTGGATAATGCCTTGGCCATCGTGCTGCTGAAGCAGTCCACGGCCGTGCGCTGCCTGGACATGAGCGCGTCCCGGAACAAGCTGGCTGTGGTGGATGAGAACGACACCTGCCTCGTGTACGACATCCACACCAAAGAGTTGTTGTTTCAGGTAAAAAGTTGTTGGGGTTTTTTTTAAAGGATGGGGTAGGAGGGCAGGAAGTAATTTGGAGCACAGAACATCCCAAAAGTGTTGGTGTGGAGAAATTAATGTAACTGTCATTCAAGCTATTAATCACATTTTGTAGGATTTAACTGTGATCTGTTTATCAAAACCACCCTTTTGGAGATGGTACAGAAGGAATGAGAAGACAGGAGATCTATGTAAGCAACAGCTGAATAAAGAGCACTTAGACATGTGACCTTTTCAATTTAATTTAGAACTCTGCCCCGGTTCCCTCTGAAGCTTTATAGTTAATGAGCGTTTTGGTTTTATTGTTAGTACGGACAGAATTAAAGCCTAAACATCTTTGTTCGCCTTGTATTCGTAGGCTATAAAAGGAATCATGATAATGCTTTCTTCATTGACAGTTTAGCAGTCACTCATTAATGTTGATTAAATGTTTTCAGAACACGCTGGATAGCAAGGATGAAGTGCTGCAGAGATAGGGTCTGTAACTTCCTTTGTGTAATGGACAGAGAAACAATCAATTAAATGTGCTAACTAACAGTATATTATTGTGGAATTTGATATTATGTTCTACAGTTTGATAGTAGAGATAGTAAATACACATAAAAGGCAAGACAATTACAGCTGTGTATTAAAATGTAAAATACATCCCTGTGAATCTGTTTAGGAATATACTAGGCTTTAGGATATTGCAAATGTGAATAATCAGTGTGTGTGTACACACCAGGCTGTAATGGGTCAAACATTCTAGCTGAAGGAGGCATATTTCTTAGGAAAGATGTGATTGCATCAGTTGTAATCCTCAGTTGTTTTGCTCATTAGGAACCCAATGCTAACAGCGTGGCCTGGAATACCCAGTGTGAGGATATGCTTTGCTTTTCTGGAGGGGGTTACCTCAATATCAAAGCTAGTAACTTCCCTGTCCACCAGCAAAAGCTGCAAGGCTTTGTTGTGGGTTACAATGGCTCCAAGATCTTCTGCCTTCATGTTTTCTCTATGTCAGCAGTTGAAGTTCCACAGGTAATCCTTTAATCTCATTAAGTGTTGCTTTATATCTCATAAACATTAATGTTTAACAAGTGAAGAAGCTTTTCTGAGATTTACTTGTATTTCATTACTAAAATGATTGCACTTCACACTTTCTTCATCATTATTTAAGTTATATTGTGTGATTTATTTTTGTTTCTTTGGCATTAATTAAGCTAACTTCCTTTTTGCTGTTGGTGATTGTTGTTTCTCATTCTTCCTTTCTACTTGCAAATGCACATAATCTAATACAGTGCAGGCCTTACCTTCTGCAGTATTTTTACTGTGTTCTCTCTATGTAACTTTTCCCCAGTTGTAATTTCATTTTTCTTGAATACATGACATACTAATTGTTGCTTCATCTACATGTGTTTGGGCAATATTTAAACTGTATATTTTAGTCTGAATGTGTAGTACATGTGTGTACTATATTCAGAATGAAAGGATTCCATGAAATACTGTTTTCTGTCCCAATGGAACGGTCTAAAATAGTCCAAAAAAACAAAGCAAAAAAAGAGAGGAAGAAGATTATGACTTTATGCATCCAAGTGTCTGCAGGATTTGCCTGAGAGTCAACGAAGAAGGCAGAATGCCCTGTGCATGTATTGACTAATGGACACCTGTGTTACAGACCCCTCTGTCCCCTGAGGCCCTGGCAGATCCTAGATGAGGGTCTGCGTTGTCCAGGCTCGTTGGCAGCCTCAGGATCTCCAGGCCTTGAACACTCCTGTCTGCCTTGGGCATGCTGTAGGCACCAAGATGCCACAAAATTATTGTGCAGTATCACAGAGGCAGCTTTTCCAAAGCTAGGCTTTTGGAGGGAGGGAGTACCAAAGAGTTTACAATTTTCAGATGAATTGACAAAAGTAACCTAGAAATGGATCTACATCCTGCTGGGGTTGCAAACTCAGGTTAAGGGACTGGTGCTGCAGTGCTCCCTGTTCCCTCAGAGGGCTCGAGCTGTGGCTGCAGACCCACATCTGTCTGTGTGTTTCACCCTGCAGCAATTGACAGTTCCTCTCTTTGATTCCCTTTAGGGGAGGTCCTGGAGAGCCTGAGTGTCTTTTGGGCCTATATAGTCACATAGTCTTGGTAGAACAGCTTTGTCCTCAGGGCTGGTTCAGAAGGGTTACCTCCCATGGCACCCCTTCCTGTGTGTTTGGGTGTTTCCAGGGATGCATCATACCAGGCTGTGGTGCCTCTCCTCATGCTCTTGGCCTTTGAGAACACACTGCCCCTACTTTGCTCTGCCTCCATAGTGTTAAAAAAGCTCAGTGTACATCATATTTTGCATGTCCAATGCCCAGAAGAATTCACATTCTTAACTACTTCCTAGTGTGCAAGGAACTGAAGACTTCAAAATGGATACGTTTGGAATGTAATTAACCCCGTTTGTCTAAAGATACAATAATGATCACCCCAGAATGCTCTGTGTACAAAACCCACACATTATTCTCTGGCAGCTTGTAATGGTTGTGATTAGAATATATCTTCTATTTTCCCAGTGTATGTAGAGAATTTCACTAATATATCTCAGTATTATGCCTTCTGATACATGTTTTTTCTATGGCAATCCTCAGTCTGCACCCATGTATCAGTATCTGGAACGAAAAATGTTTAAAGAAGCCTATCAAATTGCCTGTTTAGGAGTGACTGATGCTGACTGGAGAGAGCTGGCCATGGAAGCCTTGGAAGGGCTGGAGTTTGAAACTGCTAAAAAGGTAAAGCATTTATTTACTCACTTAGCAGAAAGCTTGGGTTTTATATTTATATTTATTTGTGTGCATGTATAAGGCATGTTTTATGACTGGAATGCAAGTGGTGTGTCTGGGTTTCTGTCTTGCTTGTCTTTAGTGTGTCTGTTATTCCACAAACAAACCAATTGTTTGTTGTATACTCAGGATGTTGAGATGAGGTTTTAAACGGAAGTCTTATGTATCTCTCTAGATAAATGCAATGTTCTAAATCAAAGTGTTCCATGCAAAGAAAATTGTTTCAGCTGGAAAATGCGTTACTGAGTGTAGGGAAGCAGAACTGCCATTTAGCAGTGCCCACCGGGTGGCAGCAGAGGATGCTCAGCTGGCTTTGCCACCCCCCAACTTGCCTAGTGCTGCAAACTTGCCCTTTTTTCTCCCTAAATATTTAATATAACTTCAGTCCAAATGTGGAGCTTTCCAAGTCTTTGTCATCTACCCATTAACGTTCTGTGAAGGTAGTGTTGATGGGATGGCATAATTTCAGTCCTTTTCTGTGTGGCATGCCTTTCTTGGGGAGTGGTCTCTGAATGGGCATAGACTGAAGAATTGAGTTTTCTCTGACATAAAATACTTCTCTATTTTCTTTCACCTCCTCCTCTCAAATAAGAGAGAGTGAACTGAATTCAGTGTCATTAATATTGTATGAAAGACAAAACATTCTAAAAATATGCTGAGAATGGCCTGTAATGATAGGCATCTTTTAATAACAGATTTTTTTTAAAAAAGGAAATTAAATGCTGTTTTTGTCTTTTTTTTTTCTTAAGTGGATGCATCAGAATAATTCATGGATGGCTTTATGCAAATAGCGTACTCTTAAAAAAGAAGTTTTTAGTGCCTCCTTAGAATTTTAAAGTAGTGCCCTCTTAGAATTAGAGCGGATTAATTCGAACAAAAGGAGCTTCTTGACATTAAAGGCTCTCATAGTTCCTAGTCCAATCTGGTGTAAGCAGAATATTCTGTGCCCTCTTAAGTATTAGTTTGGTTGAAAGTCTTGAACGTGCAGCCCAAAGAGTTAAACTTCTGGTTTGTGATGCATGTCAGGAATAAGTGCTGAGCTGCTGCAACTTGCACATGACTTTGCCACTTGAGACTTTGGGTTGCACATTTATCTCCATTTGCAAAGATATTACACTGTCTTGCAGTACTTTTATCTTATCGTCTTCTTACTTCCTTTCCTCTCTCTGAGCTCCTTTCATGCTGGATTTTTGGAATGGTTTAAAAACTAGAAGCATATGCAGCAGCCTATGACAATACGATCAGTTATGTGTCCTACCTTGTAACAGTTTCCTGAAATCTCCTTGTTTGTATCACATGTCACATCAAAATGGAGAAGTTGTAAAATAGCCAGAATAAAATAATGTAATATTTTAATGGACACTTTATATGTCTTGGGGGATTGACATGCACAGCTCCAAGTCCCTGTGGTGCTGCTCGTGTCAGGGCTGAGCTGTTGGCATTGTACCTTGTCCCCTTTCCTGTAAAGACTCGGGCCGCAGTCACAGTCAGAGCCCTTCATGTTCAGGATTGCACAAACCCAAACCCAGCAGAGTTCTGTCAGTCCTCCTTGCATGAACACAGCTTGGTTCATGCAGAACAATATTTGGGGTTTTCTGGGTGTTCAAGTTAATGCCTTTTATTCTATTTTTTTTTATTTTTGTTTTCAATAGGCATTTACCAGGGTACGAGACCTTCGATATTTAGAACTGATCAGCAGCATAGAGGTGAGTGAGTGTTCAAGATAGTGTATTTTCTTAAACTTGCTACTGTGCCAAAATCAGTACTTTCTGTTTTGGAGGAACTGTTGTTTGGATAGTGCTTCTGACCGTTGGAGATATGTTTGAAGTGAAAAATCCTGATCAGTAGAGGTGACTCAAGTTCTAATCATAGGATTGGAACTTCATGGAACAAAATGTGCGCGTGGGACAAGAATTTCTGAAACTGTCTTCAGAACTGGAAAAACATTCAGTGTTCAATTAATAGTTGGTAGAATACTACTGTGCTGACAGAGCTTAGTACAGAATACTTCATAAACATGAGTTCATTAAGCCTTTCCCTACCCCCTGGAGGTAGGTAATTACTATTATCTCCTCCTTGCAGAGACAGAAACAGGCCCAGAGTAATGAAATGACAAACTCAAGGTCTCATGACAAGTCTTTGACAACTGGAAATAAAATTTGGGATTCCATACTTCTGTACTGTTCTCTAATCACGCCTTCCTATTCTTTTCACACTTTTTGATAGAATTTCACTCGACAATAACTGTCTATCATGAGCACTTGAAAATACACACATCACCCTTGTCCTTCAGCAGAGATAGCAAGATAATGGTTAAAGATCTGCATGGAGACGGCATAAAGGAAATTCCTCTTTCTTGTGTTAATTAGATTTACACCTTCTCTGAAAGGATACACTCCTTGTCTTCATGGCTGCAGAGCTGTTCTGCTGCTGTCAAAATGCCAGCTGGTTGCAGTGAACTTCTCTCTAACACAGGACAAAGTTCTGCATTAGGAGCCTCTTTTTCTGTTGGGGTTTTTTTTTCTTTACAAGGCTAGTTAGGTAGGTGAGTGTGTTCTGTAACCCAGTACTAACCTTTCTTTTCCGCATATGCTTCTCCAGATCTGCATCTATTGAGGATATTCTGGATTTGTCATGTCATATCCTGTTTAATGAGAAAGATTGCCCTTATAAATAGGCATAAACTTACTTTCACACTTCTTGAAAATGCTCTTTCTGCAGTGAGTTCTACATCTTTGCTTACTGTCGCCTGTGGTGGATTGGATTCCTTGTAAGGCTTGTAGGGGTATAACTAAGTGCACTCACATGCCTTTAATGTGATGGTTTCTCTCAGTAATGACACTTTTTCTTTCCTAATTGATGAAAGCAGGAAACATAGTTGCCATCTCTAGCTGGCAAGATTCTGTGGAGTCTTTGAAAAGTGGTGTAACAAGTCCTCCCATCATTTAACCAAGTTTCTGAAGGGAACTTTGAACACCAGCTCAGTGTCAGTCCAGTCAGTAAGTGTGACCAGGAGGAGTGATGTCTGTGCCCCTTTGGCAACAGAAGATTGAATTGGGATGCTTGTGGAATGCTTTTCCCCTTGCATGCAGTTTTAAGTTCAGTGTTTCCATACAATGTGGGCTAACTGCAGTAATAATTTTATCCCAAGCAGGGTAGGATGTGTGTCCAGTATAGAGGTTAAGGCACACACATTGAAACACACATGTGTGCAAACATGTCCCAGGCCCCTCACAGTCAGGATACTGCTGTGGTTTGATTCATGTGAAGGGTTTCTCCATGGCACTGCACACACTTTAAGGGTTCTCTGTGGGTCTGCATACACATGAAGGGTTTCTCTGTGGCACTGCACACACACTGTCCTCGTGGTCCTTTCTCAGGCAGTCAGAGCAAGCAGTTCCAATTACCAGGAGAGCATGTACAGGTGCTCTGGAAGTGACTGTTGCTGACCCAAATCCATGAGCTCTTGTGTGTGGGGGCAGTGGAGATGCCACTGGTTTGTATTCAGAGGCAGTCTAACATACTTTCTGAACCTACTTATTGCTGGCAATTATCCTCCTGTTTGTCATCCCACCTGCATATATTGTTAATTTAGCCAAATTATATTCTAGTGAGTTTGTATGGGAGAAAATGAGGAGCCCATCAGATGCCTTTTTTTAAATAGCCTGGCATAATGATAGCATGTGTTCATTTTCCTGTGTGAAATCAAGGGAAGTGATTTTTCATCACTTGGGTTTGTATAGTGACATTTAATTTTGCTTTTCCTAATTTTAATTAAGAAGGAATTTAATGCTTTAATTATAAATTCACCAGAAATGTAGGAGAGGCATAATTATGATATCTTGTTACAGATTTTTAATTATTAACAGTTAAAATCTAAACCTGAAAATCTAATTCCTCAATGGCTATTTCTCACCTAGGTCCTGATCATCTAGAATATTTTCTACATCTCTCTTCAGTTTTTTTTTTTTCCAGGACCGGAAGAAACATGGAGAGAACAACAGTGACCTGTTCCTGGCAGATGTTTATGCCTACCAGGGAAAATTCCATGAGGCAGCGAAGCTGTACAAAAGGAGTGGCCATGAAAACCTGGCTCTCGAGATGTACTCTGACCTACGCATGTTTGACCATGCAAAGGTAGGACTTGGTGCCTGAATGTTTAAATGCAGAAATATGGATGTTCCTGTAATTGTCTCCAAAGTGTGGTCCTACAAAAGGATTGGATGAACTGTGGGCTTTGAATTCCAATTTTATTTTCTCAGTTAATTGTTTGGAGTTCATTTGGCTTATAAGGGGAGAAATATCTCTGGGCTGGGTGTAACAGTGGCATTTTCCTTTAGAGTCTGCTGCCAAGACAGCAGGTTGCGTTTTGTAGAGTCTCAAATACGGCTGTGGCAATTCAGAGCTTTCTAGTGATTTCTTTTGGTGGACACCACCAAGAATGACTCTTGTGGTTACATAGTGTTATCTATTGTAATTTTCCTTCTTTAAAAAGTAAAAATTTTGGTCTATGACTCTTTCTTGCCCTTTATCTCACTCCCTTTTTATTTGTTTGTCCTCCAAAGATGATAAGGTAGTAACCATGCAAAGTAGAGGGGAGTGCTCTGTGTGCTTAATTCACTTCCATATTATAATAAAAATATATTTGTGTTGGAGTAAATCAGTTCTATATTGATGCATTTTAAAAAGTGTTTAATATGCTAACGTAGAATATTTTTGTTTACTACAGAATTTTCTTTGGAAGATTCAGTGTCGTGGCTTTGTTTTTTTAAACTATGTTTTCATGTAGAAATAAATTTAATATGGTTCTAAAAAGTGGCGTTTTTATATGGTGTTAAGAAGCATTACTTGGCTTTTAAGTTTTCTATGGTGTTTTCTTATCAAAATCCCTGAGAATGCATGCACTGTTTAGTCTCATTCATCACTCATCAGAGCCTTATTCTGCCCAATCCAGGACAAGGAATTCACCATGACATGCATAGAAACTCTTTTAGCAGAGATTCCCCAAGATGTGCTGCAGAGAGTTCTTTTTCTTCCAAGAGCTCAACAGAAACACTTGGGGGCTTTGCTGATGTAAGCCCGACTTCCGCTATTTTTGGCTGATGAGTCTTTGTTAGCTTCAGTGTTTTGGCTTCTCTTGAACATAAATGTAATTCATAGAGGAAAATGTTCCCATAAGTCTTCGTAAGAATCTTTTAATTCTTGGCTGTAGTCATGTCTATATTTAACCAGCAGAGAGCAAGAGGTCTCATGTCTCCTATACTTCAGAGTGACTCCATGCAGAGAAAATCAAGGTACTTCATAGCACATGAAGGCAGCTTCTTGTGCAGAGAGTGCACAGCACAGGGAAGAACATGTAAAACCTCCTTGTTAGCCAGTTATTTATCCAAGGAAAGATATATGGGGGAAGGGTGTGTTTTTCTGGTGTTGTTTTCACTAATGCTGCTAGAATTATTCAAAGGGACCCACAGAACCTGATTTCCAGTGCGTGACTTTGATGAGATCTGGATGGAGGGTCCAGACTGGAAGCAGAGGTTAGGAGTCCTTTGATATCTGGTCGCAGGTTTATTATCACAGCACCAGATCACTAATTACTGGCAACTCACAAAAAAACTCTTTATACTGTGAGAAGCCGAACTGTTGATTTTGGACTTATTTTGGTGTCCTAAGCTGGAAAACAAGTCATGCCAAAGAGATTGTTTGACTTAACTCTTGCCTCCAGTTTTCCATATTCAAAGGCTATTGGGATACCTCTGTGCTGTTCCCTGGAGCATGGCTGTGCTGCAGGAGGTAAACCTGGAGCTCAGTTGGAGCTGGCACAGGTGGGGTGCAGTTCTGGCTGCAGCTGGGACTGCTGAGTTGCAGTGCTGAAGCAGCTCTGGTTTGTGGGTGCTCTTTGTGGAGGTTTTTGCCCATTTGTTACTTTGGTTTTGGTTTCGTTTTTTAAACCTCAGTCTGAGTTTGCTGGAATCTCAGAGGATACACAGTTTTCCACTCTTTTCTCACCTGTCATTTCTCCTCTGTTATGATTTTTCATTGGATAGAAGCTGTTTAATGAGCAGTAGTCTGTTCTGTTAACAGACAGAATTGCCCTTAATCGATCTTCTGGTGTTGAAGGGGGTTTTTTATATTTTTTTCCTGGCACATGATGTTAACAGATGTGAACCATATGGTGCCAGAGCTTTAGTATTGGCAGAAGAAGCTGAACTAAGTATTAGGAATACTTCCAAAACGGTTGTCATCACAGTGTCCAGGCTTGGTGTTTGCATTCCTTCCACAAGTCCAACCAGTGCTTGAGAGCACTCTCACTTTTGAGCAGCTGCCATTCTGTCCTTATAAAAGAACTTATTTGATATATTGAAATATAATAATTAAGTGTCCTTTGCAGAAAACAAGATTTCAGCCTTCAGTTGATTCGTGGTGGGGCATCCTGATGCCGGTGTATGATTGAGTGGGTGTGCCATTGTTAACTCAGCATAGGCTGGGGCTGTGTTGTGTTTGAGAATGAAACTGTGCCTGCTTGGCTTTCAAAAGAAAATGAAACTTGGAATTGATCTATTAGAGTTTTTGGATTAGTACTGTTTTGTTTTGGGAAGGCCTGTTCCTGACAAGCATGCAGAAATCATAACTCATATCCATGGAACCAGGCTTAGCAGAGAGCAAGAGGGGACATTAGTGTTGCCTCTGAGGCACCTGCATTGTCCTTCTCTGGCCCCGGCCAGAATCTCCTGCTTTCTTTTTTAATTGAAAACTATCTAAATGGGAGACTTGCCATTGTTTCCTCCCAGACACGGGGTCTTGACAATAAGCTGCTGAAGGCTAGCTCAGTCCATGTTGCTCTCTATGCAGTATATTTGTCCTTAGGAGGCATCATGATATTCATTACAAAAGCCTTTATGTATTTTAGAGTTTAGACTGTAACGATATTAGTGACCATTACCTTCTGGTAACGCAGACTTCTGTTTTGCGCTGTTGCAGGATTTTCTGGGATCTGGAGATCCCAAAGACACAAAGATGCTAATAAAAAAACAAGCAGACTGGGCCAAGGATATCAATGAACCAAAGGCAGCAGTGGAGATGTACCTCTCTGCCGGCGAGCACATGAAGGCCATCGAAATCAGTGGGGACCACGGCTGGGTGGATATGTAGGTTTTGTGTCACCTCAGGGATAATATATAATAAAAACTTGAATGAGATATTATGAATTCCACATAATTTAAAAATAAGACCAAATGTATTTGGTATCTGCCTTTGTTTATATCACATTGAGCATGTTTTAAAAGTTGCATATGTTTAGAAGGTAAGGCCATAAATATGTTACAAAAACAAATGCATTACAGCAGTGAAGAGTATACATGGGTTCATCTCCAGTATGAGACTGTCTAAAATAGACATGCCTCAAGCTTCAGAGTGATAACCACAGCAGTAATTGTACCTGATAGCCCATTGCTGCTGTTTTCAGCTGTTTAGGATAATCATCTAGAGGGTAGAGAATCACCTGGAGTACAGAGTCCCTAGAAATTCTGTAGCTACTCCTGTCACTAGTCATTCCTCATCAATTTGCAGTAGGTGACACTCTGGGTCATTTGCTGAGCTGCCTTAAGATCTTGGCCAGATCGCTCAGCCCTCCCTTGCCACTGTTTGCTGTGTGGCCAAGAGGGTGATAGTTATTCAGGAGTCTATTGCTCAGTCAGGGTTCAGGAAGTGTTCCGTGTCACTTGGTCATGCGGGACGTGTTCCCTCCTTCCTTCTACACAGCTCTGCACAGAGGCTGAGATACAGAGTTGAATGTGTGAGTAAAGAGTTAAGGAAGGGGTTTGAGTTTGTAAAAGAAAAACAGCTATTTGGAGTGTTTACTGAAACTATTTAAACGGTGTTGCATGGTACTACTTTTATGATGTTTCTTAAATGTTAGCTGATTAAAGGTGAAGTTACGACAATAATTAAAAGGCAAAGCATAAGGCAGAATCTGAAACATCTGGCTTCTTTCTTCTGGGTCTAGGTTAATTGAAATTGCTCGAAAACTGGATAAAGCTGAGCGGGAGCCTTTGGCCAAATGTGCCTTCTATTTTAAGCAACTTGATAACCCTGGCTATGCCGCAGAAACCTACATGAAGGTTGGTGACCTGAAAGCATTGGTCCAGCTTCACGTGGAGACTCATCGCTGGGAAGAAGTAAGTGTGCCCTTGATTTCTGTTTTGAAAACCTCTGCTTCTTATTGTCATTGGTTGCAACAGAAAAAGGAGAAAAATATCTGGCTCCCCCAGCATTGTAATGAGGGAGAGGCAGGCGAGGAGGGAGGGAGGATTCTGCAGAAGGATTCAGAGTATTTCAGTTAGTCGTGTATGCCAGCATGTGTTTGGTGGTGATGTGATTTTCTGAAAGTGAATCTAAACTGCATTTATAGTGTTACTTCAATTTCTTTAGAAGATATATTCAGTAAAAGTACAAATATGTTTTGTCTCTTGCTGTGAAATCTACTAAATTTCCCAGATAATAACTTTCAAGTCTTCCAGTTTCAATAGCCGGTCTTTTATTATGCTAAGCTTCTTTTCTTCTGTTGTTGATTGCTTTTTATTTTAAAACACATTCGTTTCATGCTGGAGAAAATATGGATTATACTCTCTATTCTCTGTATGTGTTTTATTGTGAATTTGCTTAGAGCTGAAGGATTCATCCTATGGAATATTCTAAACCCTTGAACTGTTTAAACCATGCAATATTCTAAGAATGAATTTTTTACTTACTGCAGGCATTTGCTCTGAGCGAAAAGCATCCTGAATTCAAAGATGAAGTCTATGTCCCTTATGCTCAGTGGCTGGCAGAGAATGATCGATTTGAAGAAGCCCAAAAAGGTGAGAAGGTCACTGACAGATCACTGCTTACTCCACATTTACTCCATAGTTCTCCACTATAGAATATACAGACTCTGGCCTGGCGAGTTTCTTGCCAGTGGTATTCAAAACCAAATATAATCCATGTTTTCATACTGGTATTAAAGTAACTGAAAAATCTCCTTATTTTATAGGAAAATGTGATGGATCTATCAAAATGATGGCATCTAAATACAGGTCCAGATTTTCTATCTTGTTGTATATCTGAGTGTGGCACATAGCAACAGTGTTTGGCATGTAATCCAAACTCTCTTAATATTTTTATCCCACAAGAATTCAAAATATGGTAGCCATCTTATAAACCTAAGCGGAAGACATAATTTTTCCCTGTATGCAGGTAATATTGGATTTGTACAAGTAAAATTTTCCTGTTTCTTTAAGGTTTTCATTGGTTTGTTAGGTTTATAAAATTACCTTTGAACAGAACTGTCAACTTTCCATCCTGTGGAAAGGCTTCAAAATTCAGTCCACAAACTGTTCCAGAGACAAGGAGCTGCTGAAGCGAGCTCTCTGTGGAGCCAGAAGGGCTCAGTGCCTTTGCTCAGGTGCAGTTCCATGTGACAGAGGCACCTGCTGTTTCCGGAGCCAGCTTGGATCTAAGCGTGAAACTGCTCGGCTTAGAAGGGCCCAGGTAGGGAACAGGCCAGGCCTGATCTGTCTCCACACAAGACTAGTTTGTGTGTCTTGGCACCAAGCCTTTGAGCACCTGGTTTAGGGCAGTGTGGTAGCTTGCACTCTATGAATACAGGTTGTAGGCTCCGTTTGCTCCCCAAAGCTCTGTGCTGCTGTGGCTCAGCAAGTGTAGGTGCCCAGAACCGAGTGAGCTGGAGGTCCTCATGTGACTGTGTGAGGTCTGGTTTGAGCTGAGCTGGCTGCATTCGGGGGCAGCTGTGCTGTGGGGTGGGGTTTCTGGGGGATTGGTTCCTCCTGGCCTCATTCCTTTATACGAAGACCATTTGCCAAATTCATGTTTGCCAAGTGGGAATTCAGGATGGTGCTTGGTGCATCAGATAAGGAGATGCTGTTAGTAAATGACAGAAGGATATAGTCTATGCTGTACTCTTCAAAGTATTCAGCACAATACTTTTAAAGTATTCATACACACCAGAGCACTGACTTCAAACAATTTATTGTAGTTTTGAGTGAAGTTGTGATTTGCAGTATTTGTAGATCACTGTTGTTTGTACAGAGATGTAATCATCACAGCATTTTCCCTCTTTTCTATTTAAAAAAACCCCGGCAACCAGTATTGTACACAAACCATGAGCTCAAGAGCTGCTGAGACAGTGTAAAAGCTACAAAATACCTACAGATGCTTCTCATGTTCCATTAGTGTCGCTGCTTTCAAGGAGGAAAACACCAGTGTATAATCCCTTTTATCCTGCTCTGGATGGTGTTTGATATGGGCTGAATAGACTGCTCTCAATTCAAAAACATTAATTTCCATTAATTGATCTAATCGCACCGTAAACCCCTCTTTGTTTTGGGCTCTGTAGCGTTTCACAAGGCTGGCAGGCAGCGAGAGGCTGTCAGGGTGCTGGAGCAGCTCACGCACAACGCCGTGGTTGAAAGCCGCTTTAATGACGCAGCCTATTATTATTGGATGCTTTCTATGCAGTGCTTAGACATAGCCCAAGGTAAGTCACCCAGAGGAAGTTTGTGTTTGTTACCTTGTTGTGCACATAGACAAACAACTCCTGCATTGTGATGGCATTGCTGCAGCTGCTTCACTGCTGGGTAGTTTGGGTTGGGTTTTTTAATGCTGTGAATAACCCAAGCTTGTGCTGTTTTTGTAGTCCCCTGGTTTTCCCATGTGCTGATTTAAAACAAATAAACAAACCAGCAACATCAGCAGGCATAAGGTTCCTTCTGAAGTCTGGCTGGGATCAAAACTGTGCCTCCTGGGACCATGTATCCTCCTGTGGCTTCCCACCACGCCCATCGCCTGGAGGGTTACCGTGCTAGTAAATAAAAGATGATGTTGGAGAGCAAGTTACCTCAAGTGTTCACACATTAAGTTAGGGAGGTTACAAATTATTTCTGCCAACAGGTAAAACTGATTGTTTCATAGCTGTCATCTTGTCTTCTGAATGTATTTCACTGGGAGAGAAGTGTTAATAGGTGTACTTTAGTGATAACAAATACAAAAGGTGGGGAATACTGTCTTTTTGCCTGGTGCTCTAAGTACCTTTGGGTTTAGTTCAGCTGATCTGTCACCCCTCAGGTGTTTGAGATGCTTGTTTTTCCAAATGGATTAGTAGTATATTTGGTATTTGTGAAACAAAGGTTTCAAACCTAATTTTATTTGTAAACTCTGGATTTCTGGAAGAGGTTTCCAGGTATGCACACCTGCTGCCTTCTACCTGTAGCTCAGCTATAACTTGTAACTGTGTCAAACCATTGCCTCAACTGTTCTGTGTTTTGCCGTGCTTGTTTCAGACCAGAAGTTTGCTCAGAAAAGCAGCAACTCTGTAAAGGTATAATTTGCACAGGAAGATGGGGCACACTTCACCTGGTATATATCTCCTCTGGAAGCGCTGGTGCTAAAATCATAACAGGTTGTTTTCTTCCAGCTGAGACTCATAGACTCCTCTTTGAGACTGACACCAATGCTTTGCCTCCCGCAGAGAATGAACGACAGCAGACTGAAATGTTGCAGAAGTTTCATCACTTCCAGCATTTGGCAGAAGTTTACCATGTCTATCACTTTATTCAAAGATACACTGTAAGATACTCACTTTAGAATTGTGTATTTATGCTTCCTGAACTTTTTTCCTTAGGGAGTCCAGAAATAACTAGGAATAATTAATGACTTTTCAGGCAATTAAATATTAAGTGTACATCAGTGATACTGTATATTAACTTTATTTATTTATTTAACTTTGTTTTATTTTGTTTTATTTTATTATACAGCCTTTAGCTGTGCTTACAAGAACTTGTTCAGCTCCTGACAGCTGCAGTGCAGGTGGAGCAGGGCTGTGCTGATGGCTGATTTCCCACCCATGGCCCTTTTTGCTGATTGCCTTGGTTTGGTCCCATAGTGACCTGAGCCTCTGCTCCTGCACAGGCCAGGGTCCATTTTTCCCTTAGTCATTGGAAAACAGTGTTGTACAGAAGAAGGCACATTAGCCTAGGGATTCCCACAGGGTGCTGTATGTGTAGTGATACACAGTCACAAGTGTGGAGCTCCTGCTAATTCCAGCAATTAGAGTCATGTTGCCGTCACTGTTGGTGACAATACCTGTTGTAAAACATTTGAAAACTCTGTCCCCTTGCCCAAGAGAAGACTCTGCTGTGGAGTCTTTGCTGTGAGACTACTTTAGACCTCACAGTGCTGGAGATTTTGCACTGTGGCTGTGCAGCCTGCCCTCATTTTTAAATAATCTGTTGAAGGTTCTGGTTTAGCTACATGGATCTCGCTCTCTTTTCTGCATGTATCAGGTATGAGCTTTGGTGATAAAGACATGCAGAATCCGCTTGCTATATTCTGTCAACACCTCTTTTTGCAATGGCATGAAAGAAACACAGTACTGGAGATGCCTCATGCTCTGGTGCTTAGTGATGTGAGCTGTTGTTTTTTCAGCTCAGAAATGTGTGTCTGTGTTTTTCATACCACAGGAGGAGCCTTTCAGCTTCCACTTGCCTGAAACCCTCTTCAATATTTCCAGATTTCTGCTTCACAGCTTAACAAAGGAGACTCCTTTGGGGATCTCAAAAGTGTATCCTTCCAATCCAGTACAAAATCTAGAAGTTACTGTGTGATACGTGAAAGGAATGACTGCTGTTGGACGAAGGCAGGGACTTCCAATCCTCAGTGTCAGCTGTTGGTTATCATTAGTGGGAACTGACTTTTGTCCTTAAGGAATAATCAGCATCTTCAAACCGTTGTGTACTGAGCTGCTTGGGTTTTTTTAATTTTGGTTTTTTGTTGTAGTTTTGGAGACCTGTGAAAATCAACTAACATGTAACTCTTAGGCCGCCTTGAACACCTGCCCTATCTGGTGTGTCCCTTGTGTCAGAGGAGCAAATTCTAGGACACCAGTCACTGCAACAAGATGTTGGCTCTGAATTCTGACAGTGCTGTTGCAAGGAGACTGAACTGAGACCAGGAGCAGAGAAACCCAGGAGCTTTTGCTTCCCGTGAGGCTGGTGTGTCTGTCAGGCCAACATCTGCGTGTCTTTGTTAGTTCATAGTGAATCTCTGGGGAATGCTTCATAAATGGGCTCTGTGAGCTCTGTGAAATGCACCTTTCTCTAAGAGATAAACAGAAGGTCACTGGATGCCATATGGAGGCCTCATCTTCTTGGTTTCACTTCATTTCTGGCTTTGGATAGGATGTTAGCTTTCCTTTTCATAGCTTTCTCACTTACAGCTGTATAATCTTTCGTGAAGTCTTTGATAACAGGCCTTGTGGTCAGTAGCTCTAAAAAACAGTTATTATTTCACACTGGTGGAAGGGAAGGACAACCCTTGGTCACTGACATGGGGCACATTATTTCCAATCACATCAGGTGTATTTACTGAGTGTCAGTGGGTTACTTATGTTGTAAAAGGTTTTTGGGTTTTCTGTGGCTGGGGGAAAACACACCCCAAAATTACTGAAATGTAAATGGAGTCAAAATATTTAACCATAGCAGCAGGGTCAGTTCCTTACTTTGCTATTAACTGCCCACAGACATTTTGATAGTCCTTTCACACGTATTTGTAAATGATGTTCTGTAAATAGATTTCTCTGGTTAAAGTCTCTTTGAACTCCGGGTGTTGGGTATGCTTCATTGCACAACTTCTATGATTAGACAGAGTACTGCAGTTTTTCCTAAATGCTGTATGTATTTTTATTCCTTAATTAAATTACAGCAATACATTATTGGCCCTGGCAAAGCAGAGTAAAGCTCTTGGTGCATATAAACTGGCTCGTCATGCCTATGACAAGCTGCAGGGACTGCAGATCCCAGACAGGTTCCAGAAATCCGTTGAGCTGGGCAGCCTGACAATCCGATCCAAGCCGTTCCATGATAGTGAAGTAAGTTGTAATGTGGTTCATGTTTATCATTAATATGTGGCCTAATCCAAGAATATGAGTTCCTGTGTGCACAAATCAGTCTGCAATATATTATGCATGGCTCTGTGATACAGTTATATTTCTGCTGGAAACACAATCCTTTTATTGTTATTCTTCAAGTCAGACTTCCTTCTGCTCCTGAGAGCAAATTAAAATCAGCCCTTTGTGGGCAGCTTCTATTCTCCCTGTCCTCTCTTGCAGCCACCTTCCTCTCTGCCTGTTCTTTCAAGCCCTTTTCTCACCAGTCCACCTACTATTGCTCCACAGTCTTTGTCTCTCTCTCCAGCTGGAGGTCACTTTCATTTGTCTCTCTCCTAACACTTCTTCCCTCCTCCCCCGCTCCCTTCAGTGAGCTTCCTTCCTTAAATCTTATTTTAACACCTTTTCTTCTTTCACTGAAGTCTGGCTTTCTGCAGTGTTCTATAAAGCAATGTCTCGGGGAGTATCACTAAAAATAAATTGCATTGTGCCAGTGAACATGCACCTGGCTTCCTGAAGTAATAGAAACACACTCTTCAAGAACTGCCTAAAATAACTGTGTTCTTGAAGAGACATGAATTAATTGGAGAACCTAAATTTGACCAAATCTTAGAACAAAAAACTTTGTTCAGTAACTGTTGCTTCAGTAACCTTCTCTTCGGCTTCTTTTGTCCCTGTGTGTTTGATGCAGAATTCTACTTCTGTTACTGCAAAGGCAAGGTGAAAATTTAATTGTTAGAATGGTGAAGACAGCTATTTTTAGTGTGAAAACTTAGTGGTTTGATAAAAAGAGAAAGCATTTTCAGATGTTGAAGGATCTGATTTCACAGCACTGCTTCTTCACACTGGTGCGGGTGTCGTGTCAGGGGTGTCAGCCCAAGGAGCCCGAATTTAATTGAAAACAAAGAGTTGAGGATGTGCTGGTCTGTGGTTACCGAGCTCTCCATGTGTCTTTGCAGGAGCTCGTGCCCCTGTGTTACAGGTGCTCCACCAACAACCCTTTGCTGAATAACCTGGGGAACGTCTGCATTAACTGCAGACAGCCTTTTGTCTTCTCGGCCTCCTCCTATGGTGCGTTGGGATGTCAGGTTTGCTCATTCTTTGCAAGTAGATAAATGTTACAGAGTAGGTTAGTGCTTAATTTTTTCTCTCTGTAATGTTATTTGGCCAAACAAATGTTCCCTTTACTGTTGTTAGATTTGACTGAGTGGCTGCCTCTTGTCCTGGGGGCTGTTGGATCTCACTGCAGGGCAGCAGCAGCAGCACAGCATGCATCCAGTGTTCTGTGGATGCAGACACAATCCTCTCAGAAGTTCAGGGGGTTTGTTTTGCTGTAATTGTATTTCATTTAACTTGTTTCATGAGAGAAGGTGGGCAGAACACCACTGTCATGGAAGCCCGAGGCTGTTTGTTGCTGAAGGAGCACAGTATCTGCCAAGAGGAATTTCCAGAGTTCCTGCAGGTCAAACACTTCATGCCTTTCCCACCTTTTAGAGGTGCTGCATCTGGTTGAGTTCTATTTGGAAGATGGCATCACAGATGAAGAAGCTGTAGCTCTCATTGATCTTGAAGCTCCAAGAGTGAATAAAAGAGAGAATAAATGGCAAGAGATGATGAGTGACCGTATCCTTTTGATTAGAATTGGTTTCCAGTCCTTTTCTTAGGGAAAAATTAAACAATTTTGAATTTATTTTTTCCCCTTAGGTTTACACCTTTTTGTCATATGATTGATGTGATAGAATTGCATCTTGTTTCCTTGTTATGTTAGTATAACAACCAAAGTATGGTTTAACTAAACCTAATACTGTCATGAAGCTTTTCCACCAGGACAGTTTATTTCTAATCCTGTGCAATGTGTATTTTTAACAGTGGAATGCCATGCTTTACCTATTTTGTGTTAACTGCTTTCTGAAAAGGATGTGGGGGAATCTGGAGTGTGTTGCTTTCAATAACAGCTTCCTTTAGAGGCTGCCTTTTCTCAGCTGAGGGAAGCAGCACTTTACAGCTGTTCCTATTGGGATCTGGTTTGGAATGCTTTGGCATCCAGAGCTCCCAGTTGCTGTGGGGGTTATAGAATATAAGATGTAAAGTGATGCACAAGAACACACAAATTCTGAGTAAAGCTGCCCAAAAATGTAATTTCAATAGATTGTTTCCTTTGCTTTGTCATCTGTGGAAGGGGAAGAGCTGATGTCGTGCCTGGTTATGGTCAGTCTTGCTGTTCTGCAGTAGCTGCAGTGATAAACTTCCCCAGTCACTGGGAATCCCAGCAAGGCCTTCTTGGTACTTTTTGTAATGACCTGGGCTCTGTCACAGTTTGAGGTACTCTGAAGCAGAAAGGGTAATGGTCCTGCTGGGGTGCTTTCATACTGATTCTGTCAGTGCTGGCTGTGGTGAGCACAGACAATTATACAGGAATTCTTGTTCTTCCTTAAGAAATGCAACCAGATGCCCAGAGTTTGAGACTTGATGACAGTACAGATATTATTGAGGATGATGATCCCTTTACAGCAAAACTGAGCTTTGAGGTAAGAGCCTTACCTGTACCTACCAACAGAAATTAATAGAAAATTTTATTTTACAGAGCTGCTCTTCTGGTGTGCTTGTGGTTCAAAGACAAGGGCTGCAGGGCAGAGGACTGGGAGAGGGATGGCACTTCAGACGGGAATGGACTTACTACTTAACTCCTCTCTTAAAAAGCCCAAACAAAACCCTTCAAAAACAAACAAACCAACCAACAAAACACCCACAAAAACCTGCCAAACAAACACAAACCCCGCAAAACAACAAAGATCTTAAAGTAAATGTTTCTGGAATTTTGTTTTCTCACCATGCAGCTGGTACAGCAGCAGCACATCTATAGAGCAGGACTTACTGTGAGGGTTTCATAGATACTGTGGGCATGGCTGTTATTTAGAAGGAATTGTGTTACAGAGATAATAGAAGCTCACTGGAACCAGATGTGGCTGGCTGGATGCTGCTGTCACTGGAGGTGTTGTTAAAACTGACAGAGAGTTTGGTGGGACAAGGCTTGGGCCAATTCCACATCAGCTTCTTCCACTGAATTTTACTTTGCTTCTCACAACTTACGACTCCTCCAAGGGCCTTGCAGTTGGTAACAGCAATTCTTTTAACCCTGCTGTCATGCAGCAAGGAGGCTCAGAGTTCGTGCCGGTGGTGGTGACCCGTGCTGTGCTGCGGTCCATGAGCCGCAGGGACGTCCTGGTCAAGCGCTGGCCGAAGCCGCTGCGGTGGCAGTACTACCGGTCCCTGCTGCCCGACGCCTCCATCACCATGTGTCCATCCTGCTTTCAGGTAGTGTTTTCATGGAGGAGGTTAAAAAATAAACAAAAAGCCCTATCCAGAACCCGATGGCTGAAATAATGCTGATCATTGAAACCTCATACTCTTAAAATATACTCAGCCAATTCCTAAATGAGACACAGAGCAGTGAAACCCCAACTCTGAGCTGTGTGATGGACAGAGGAACAGCTGCCTTCGAAGACTTGGCGGTAGCTGCATTTGAGAAGTTGCCCTGACAGCAGCTCAGAGCCTCTCGAGCAACCTTGGCTGACCAACAGAAGCTGATTTGTATTTATTTCCTTTTGCTCTGTCTCTCTGAATCACAACCTGGTCTAGCAAGGAAAATCAGTCAGTGACTAAGTTACCTTGTGGTTCAGTCCCGCTCCTGCCTTGTTCAGAAATGGCTTTTTGAAATGCTGGAATTCAGTTATGTTTGCTTACACAACTACCTAGTTGTCCATCCTTCTGCAAAAGTAGTTAATGGGTTTGTGCCTCCTCAGCAGCACTGGCAGAGGTCTTATGAAGTGCTTGCTGCTCTGTTCCAGGCTGTAGCATCTCAGGTGATTGAAACCAAGAAGACCAATTCTCTGTGATGGTGGTTCCAGAATATCTGTGCTATTGAGCAGCCGTGGCTCAGTTTGTGTTTTCTTTGAGCAGTGTACAGGCTAACTGTCTTAAATCTGTTCCTAATTAACAGATGTTTCACACAGAAGACTATGAGCTCCTCATACTCCAGCATAATTGTTGTCCATTCTGTCGGCGGAGAATAGATGAGTCAAACCAGTGAAGAAAACCAGTCTTTTACCTCAATGACAGACATCCTGTTGGCTTGGCAAAACACTTTCTAGATCCATAGAGCTTTCCTAGCAACTTAGCTACATCATCTTGTTCCATTTTGTAAGAGTGGAACCAAGTTGAAAAAATGTAACTATTTTTTTAAATTAAAATGTCTGGTTTTTGTGAATGTGCTCTGCATTTCCCAGGCAAGCAGCTGAAGTGCCACAGAATTTTACAGGAATGTTTCTAGGGTCAAGTTCAGCCTTTAAGTAATTGTTTTTACTCCAGATTGTGCTAGGACTTGATGTGCTACTTTATACCTACCAGTTATTGACAGATCTTCAAATAAATGGGAGTATTTTTCTCTTTTCTTTGTCTCAGAATTTGCTCTAATGCTGATGTTCTGATCTTGAATTTCTTATTCCTTTCTATTCCATTTAGGCAAGAACAGCATTTAGAATTCAAATGAGATTCAAAAAAGAAATGAAAAAAGAGCCCTTCAAATATAATCTGAAGAGTTCCACTGCTCTTGGCACTGGGGGCATCTCACAGCTGGGGCAGGTGGTGGTTCAGTCTGTGTGGAATTCACCTTGTTAAAGTGCAGGATGTCAGGCTGTGCATACCTGAGCTCTGTGGTGCTGCCATGGAGGGCTGTGCTAAGGGAGTGCTGCTGAGCAGGGTGTCCCCAGCACTGTATCAGTCCTGAGCCGAGGGCAAGCCCTGTGTGCAGGTGAGAGGAGGTGCACCTGCTGCCTTCTGCTCCAGCCTCTTGTGGAGGCACAAGACACGAGGAGGGGGGCATCCATCCCAGGCAGCACCTGAGCCCCCACATTGGCTCGCTCCTCCTGCAGGACTGGGCAGGAAATAGGAGAGCAAAAGCCAAGAAACTCCTGTGTTGAGATAAACAGTCTAATAGCTGCAGCAGAGCTCTGCGTGCAAGCAGAGCAAAGCGAGGAGGAATTTATTCCCTGCTTCCTGGAGAGCAGGGCTCAGCATGAGAAACTGTCACTTGGAAGGCAGACACCACAAACACATCCTCCCTTCTTCCTCCTTTCCCTGAGCTTTTATTTTGGAGCACAACATCATCTGGAGTGGGACACCCCTCTGGCCAGCTGTCCCTCTCTGTCCCTCTCTGCTCCCTGCCCTGCTCTGGCCTATTGGTGAGGGCACAGAGCAGGGGCAAAAGAGCCCCCAGTGCTCAGCCCCAGCTACAGCACTGGTGTGTTCCCAGTGCTGGTTTAGACACCAACATCCCCCCAGGCAGGGGAATCTCCTGAGGATGGTCACGGAGTCATTCCCCAGCAGTGGGGAGTTCATGTAGGTGACCGGCCTAGCTGGAGCTGGGAAGTGCTGTGTCTCTTGGCTTTAATCCAGTATAAACTGTGCCCATGTTGCCATGAGTTTTGTGGTGATGGCAACCTGTGTGCCAGCCTACTTTTGCCCTGAGAGGGAGAGGACACAGTACTGTCTCGAGCAACTGGCTGAGGTGGTTGGTGCTGGCAGAGCAGCTCCCACAGGAGAAGTGCTTTGCACGTGAAACAGGATGTCTCTGTCTGCTCGAGTTCCTCTGGAAAAGGAGACCCTGCAATTCCACTGCTGGGTTTCTGAGTCCCTCAGTGGTTCCTGACCAAGTTTGCTTGATTTACCACTTTAAAAACATTCTGTTCTAATTACAGCTTGTCTGCTTTCTGACTCAGCTGTCACTGTTTGCAGTGAAGACTCTGCTATTGATATGGATAAACAATGCTGTTTGAGATGGGAGCCAGGGTGAAATTCAGCTCCTTCTCCTGGAACAGAGCTGGCTGTGCAGAGCCAGTGGGTATGAAAAATTATAAAAATGTAGAGAAAGGTGTGACACAGAGACAAAATGGACCAAGCAAGGAAGCTTTTTTTTTCAATTTCTCACATGTGAATACAGGCTAACTTTGAAAAGCATGTTGGGTTTTTCTGGGCAGAAACACTCAGCACATTTCATACATGATGAAGGTGTTCTAGTCCAGGCTGCCCTGTGCCATGGAGCCTTCCAGCTGAGGAATCTCTGGAGGTACAGGAAGTCCCACCGTGGCACTTTGTTTGGAAGCTGTTGTGAGCAATTTGCCCTGTTCCTCTGTCTCGCTGCTGCCTGTCCACTGCTGCATCCAGTGGTGACGCACACCAGCCCTAAGCTCTGCGCAGCAGCTGCTACTTCAGCAGTGGCTTATTGCATCAGCTTAAGATGTTTTGGGAAATAAACCTTTAATCCCTGTGTGCTCAGGTACAAGTGTGAACAGCTGCATTTGCAGTTAGAAAGTGGTACTGCTGTGGCCTTGGCAGCAAGTGTGAGAAGTTAATTGAGAGGGACTTAGGGTGAGTGGAGTGTGTGTGAGGATGTGGTGTTTTCATGTGAAGGTGAAGGAAGACCTCTGGGACTGTCCAGAGACTGCAGCCTCTCTTGGGTTACAGCCAGCAAGGTCTGCCCTAGTCTGTGGTGCCAGCATTTCAGCTCCTTCCATGTTCCCCACTTAGAGGGAGGGTTTCCCAGCTTGGTCTCTGCTTTAAGGAGAGTACCGCGCTTTGTGCTTTTTCCCATTAAACTTATTGCTAAACTAACCTACAAGGAACATTGGTGAAACTAGGCCAGGACTAGAGGAAGTTTATTAAGGCCAAGAGGACATGAGCTTCTGTCCACCTTGCGCCCATGAGTTCCAACAGCTTTGGCACATCCTCCTGTGCTGCATGAGGCCCTTGCAGTCACCTACTCCTGACTGTGAGGAACTCTCAGCTCAGCCCCCAGTGCAGCCAAAACAGTGAGGGGAGGTGGGTGCTCAGCTCCCTTCCAGCTGCCATCACCCACCAAGGGGCAGAGCAAACAGTCCTTGCCCAGCCTCCCTAGGGGAACCGGCTGGTACCTGCTAATGAGAAAGGTGGTAAATGGTGGATGAAAAAAAATAGAAGAGATGGAGAAAATAGTTTGGAGCTTAAAAGATTAATCACAATGGTATGAACTGTGAGGAACCTTCAGAAGAGAGCTCTTCTGTAGTTAGTTCCTTGTGCTCACTCCCTGTACGTTTTGTCCCATTGCCTCTGAAAAATTAAGAAAAGACAATGTGTAACTCAGCTGCTGATGGGCACAAGGAATGTTTCAAGCACAATTGAGTGCATGGAGTGGGGAGTCAGACAGACAAGGAGGACATGGAAGGCTCCAACAACAGCCTTCCCTGTGGAGCTTGATGGTTATGCAAGGTTTGAGGAGACTGATGAGGTCTGTCAACCAGCACATGAAGCTGAGTGTTGGCTTCAGCTCTGAACTTCCCATCAGTGCCCTGGTCCAGCAGCCTTCTCAGCACTGGTGCAGAATGATTCCAGTCTAGGACAGATGGACTAGGTTATTTATTAGGTGTTACCAATGTAGTTGGCATGACCCAAATCACATACAAAGCCAGGCACAGAGGAGATGGCACAACTGGTAACCTGCCAGCGGGCCAATGTTTCACTGTGGTCGTCAAACCTCCACAGCCAGATCCTGTGTAGAGAGGTGGCTGGACCCTGTGGAAAAAGGTTTGGTGATGCTGCCTTCTGCAGTCTCCCACAGGGACTGACAGTTATGTGGGGATGGCTCTCCAGTGGGGACTGGCTACTGTCATAGATCCACATTCCCATTGTAAGAACAGGACTGGGACCCCCCTCTGTCACTGAGGGACCACACCACACCTGCCCAGCCTGGCCACCTTTTGCAGCCCCCAAACCCACAGTCCTGGGGCTTGAACCACATATGTCCCTCCTGTTAGCAGGGAATGGAAAGGAAGAGCAAGGCTGTGCAATTGGAGCTGCTGTCTGGTTTGAGTCCCCTGCAAAAGAATGGTGCGGTGCAGAGTTACCTATTTTTAAGTGACCATGAGCTGTGGTCTCCAACAACAGGTTGGAGGTGGCCAGAAACAGGTGTCACCTTAACACTTTCCCAGGAAAGCCAATTACTCTGGGATGATTATGATTAATAATTCTCTAAACCCTAATCTCGCTGACACCAGTGTCCGGAGCTTACTCTGGGGCATTTTATAAGAGGTGCCCTGCAGAGGGGAGCATAGTTGTTCTCCTTGGGGTGACAGTGAAGGCTGAGAGGTGGCAGGAGCTCCACTTCAGAGGCCTTGCACAAAAATTTCCCCATTGCACAAAAGAACTCCCTGAGTAAGAACAAAAGGCACCTCACAAACTGCAACCATGAACGGGACAGAAGGCCAAGACTTCTACGTGCCCATGTCCAACAAGACCGGGGTGGTGCGGAGCCCCTTCGAGTACCCCCAGTATTACCTGGCTGAGCCCTGGAAGTTCTCGGCGCTGGCTGCCTACATGTTCATGTTGATCCTGTTCGGCTTCCCCATCAACTTCCTCACGCTGTATGTCACCATCCAGCACAAGAAGCTCCGGACACCTCTAAACTACATCCTTCTGAACCTGGCGGTCGCCAACCTCTTCATGGTCTTTGGAGGCTTCACAACCACCATGTACACCTCCATGAATGGGTACTTTGTCTTTGGAGTAACAGGGTGCTACCTCGAAGGCTTCTTTGCCACACTGGGTGGTAAGTTTTCCAAATATTCAAAAGTCTTCTGCCACGACTTGCCCCAGATTTTAGGAGTGGGAGGGAAGACAACACAGATAATCTTGAAAAAACATGGTACCTGGAACATGCTTGTTCTGCTGCAGATGTGGACTGAGGCCATTGCCATGTTTCTGGGTGGGAGGTGAAGAAAGTGACATCTATTCTTTAAACTTTGGGCGCCACCTGCTCAGTATCCTGAGAACCACAGTGCGGCAACAAAAAGCAGCCAGTACCAGATTTTGCAGTTGTTGGATTTGCATATCTCCTTGGCTCACTTTCTGACTTGAGACATGACAATTTTGTTCCTCCCATCTTGCAGGGCTGAATCTGCCAGTGGCTCTGGTGTGGTGCATGGTGGTACAGGCAAGCAGAGCTGGCTCTCCTCCCCGTGCCAAGCCTGGCATGGAACCAAACGGATGCTAAACTAAAATTGTGTGACTAAAAATGCCCTTCTCCATTCGTCTCAGCCTACAGCCACAGCTACTGTTTGACTGGTTTGGTCCTTGGGGCACAAGTTTCCCAGGAAGCTATGGATAGTGAGGAGAAATCCTGGGATGATGGGCACTCATTGCATCTCAGAGTGTGACCCTAGGCTTGCAGGTGCAGCTGCTGTCTGGGATGAGTGGTGGGATCAGCCACGGATCTCAAAACATAGCAGCAAAGTGGTTCCTGTGTGTCAGCAGTGCAGTGAGAAGGGGTCTTCTCACACTATCCTACCACATCTGCACTTGACCTTTGTTCATTTCACTTTCCGAACCCTTAGTGGAGATTTAGCTGCTGCCAGGAGTTGTCCTCAGGAATGTCAGTCCAAGGAGGCCTCATGCTGCCATCAGGGTGTTTTTCTTTTCCTGTTGCTCAAAGTCCCTGTGTCCCTTTCCATCCCTCTCCCTGGTACAGGTGAAATTGCTCTCTGGTCACTGGTGGTCCTGGCTATCGAAAGATACGTAGTGGTCTGCAAGCCCATGAGTAACTTCCGCTTCGGGGAGAACCATGCCATCATGGGCGTTGCCTTCACCTGGATCATGGCCTTGGCATGTGCGGCTCCCCCACTTTTTGGCTGGTCCAGGTAGGGAGGGTGTTGAGCCCAGTGCTGGGGGTGTAGGAGCCTGGCTGGCAGCTCAGCTGTGGCTTCCAGACAGTCTCTTCTGCTGGGTGCTGACGTGCTGGGCTCACCTTGCAGGTACATCCCCGAGGGCATGCAATGCTCCTGCGGGATCGACTATTACACTCTGAAGCCAGAGGTCAACAATGAATCTTTTGTCGTCTACATGTTTGTGGTTCACTTCATGATCCCGCTATCGATCATTTTCTTCTGCTATGGGAATCTGGTTTGCACTGTCAAGGAGGTGGGTACCTACCAGATGCAGTGGTTGTAGAGCCACCCCTGTCCCCGCTACTAGGAAGGGGCCCATACCAGAATCCAGACTGGTGACAGGGAGGGCCCTCCAGGCACCAGCCTGGCCCCCCATGAAGAGAGAAATAGCAAAATCCAGATGTGCACCTTGACTATTGTGAGCTCTGACCCCATGTCCCTACTGGTGCAGCACCCCCCAGATCCATCACGTTTCTGTTCTCTTCGGCCCCCAGGCTGCCGCCCAGCAGCAAGAGTCTGCCACCACACAGAAGGCAGAGAAAGAAGTGACTCGCATGGTCATCATCATGGTCATCGCCTTCCTGATCTGCTGGGTTCCCTACGCCAGCGTTGCATTCTACATCTTCACCAACCAGGGATCAGACTTTGGGCCCATCTTCATGACCATCCCAGCATTCTTCGCCAAGAGCTCCGCCATCTACAACCCTGTGATCTACATCGTAATGAACAAACAGGTAACTGGCAGGGTGCCAGGCAGCTCCTCTTTTGTGTTTCTCTTTATAACAGCTGGCAGAGAGTTACAGCATCTCGAGGTGCCAGTGGGCCGGAGGGGGGTTGTTTCCAGGAGATCTAGTCCTAGCACATGGGAGGCTGACTGTGCAGCTCATCCTTGGTATTGCATAAATCTCAAATGCAAGGCCATCCTACCTGAAATGATGCAGGTGCTGGGTTGATGGAGGAGCTGGGGCTGCAGCATGCAGGGCTGGCAGCAGATGGGGTGGGCAGAAGACAGTGGGGCAAGAGACCCCATTGGCACAGTGCCTCCTGCACTGCGGTGCTGGAGGCTTCCAAGCAGCTCTGCTTGGCTTGAAGACAGCCCTGCAGCCAGAGCTGCATGGCGTCCACCTGCCTCACCCAGGATTCCCTCTCTCCCAGTTCCGTAACTGCATGATCACAACCCTCTGCTGTGGCAAGAACCCGCTGGGTGATGAAGACACATCTGCTGGCAAGACAGAGACCTCCTCCGTCTCCACCAGCCAGGTCTCTCCTGCATAGGCCCCACTGGAGCGGCTGTCCCTGGAGTGCTGCCCTGGGAGCACGAACTTAACCCCACCGCTGCCACCTCCCGGCCCCGCTTCGCCTCGGCCAAGGCCCTGCAGGGCGGGCTCCTCTCTCCTGGCACTAGGAACCCTGGAAACAAAGCTGAAAATGTGTACACACATTTTGTAATTAAAATACAAAGGCTTAGCTCCTCTGGCGTAAATCCATGCATTTCTGTTGACTTGCTGAGAGCTCATGCCCCTGCTCTGAGTGCAGACTCTGGGTCGGAGAGCTCTGCTGTGCCTGGGCCATGGCAGAGTTGTCCTTGCCTCCCTCACCCCGCCCTTACACCTCAGCCAGGGCACATTCCACATCTGCTGCTGCCGGGGCCGGACCTGGGGCCACTTTCTGGCTCTGTGTCTGGAGAAGGATCCCAGCCAGTGCTGCCCAGCCACTCAGCCCCATCATGCTCCGGCTGCCTGGAGCAGGTTTGGCTGCTGCAGGGTGCCCCTGGCTCTGCCAAGTGCTCCCAGCTTTGGCCCTGTCCCATCTGCTAGAAGCTCTGGGAGGCACCGTGATCCCTCCCAGGGGGATGAGACAGATACTGGTGCACGTGGACCCTTCTGTGCCACAGCAGTGAAGGCCGTGGGTCCTGCCCAGCAGGCAGGTGGCATGGAGGGCCCTGTCAGCACAGCACAGCTGTGTGTGGCCACAGCACTCAGGGACAGCTTGGTGCTCAGTCCTCCAGCACTAGTGCAGCAGCACACGGACGGAGTTCACCCTCAGCAACAGCTCTGCTCCATGTCCCCCAGCACCCCTTCCCTTCAGTCCCACCTCTCTAACTTAGGCATCTTTAGACCCCCAGGGCTAAGCCCCAGCAGGCTCCCCCGGGCCCTTCCCCATTTTAGCTTTGGTCACTTTGGCCCTGGCCCAACAGGAGGTTTTGGGCAGCTCCTGTGCTGCCGAGGCTCGCTGGGTGCAGGGCTGAGCTCCCCCTACGCCGCAGCAGGCAGGACCCAGCAGCATATGGCTCAGCGATGCCGACATATGTTTGCAGCACTACAAGATGGCATATTGCAATTGTAGCATTCTTCATTTTTATTTTTAGCTCAGTTATACAAATAAGATGTTTTTCTCACTGTTCAGTGTTATCAACATTTGAAACTATTTTTGTACATTATTATCTTCTTTGATTTCTAATCCTATGCAGCTTTGCAAGGACTAAAAGGGAATGTATAGAGCCCATGCAAGTTAAACCCTTAATAAAGAGCAATTTGCAAGTACAATTCTCTCATTATTTTTTTTATTGATACTTCTGCATATTCAGTGAAATCTAAAGATTAGAGTGTTATGAATAATTCAGTGTTTAGGCTGATGTCTGATTCATGTACTTATCTGGGAGGTGGTTTTGGAGGGAAGAGGAGGAAGGATTCAGTGTTTATTTGCTGTCCGTGAGGCTGTGCTCCACAGGAGTGTGGTGATGCCTGGCACCATGGCTCTCCTGCCTGCGGAGGACTGGCGCTGGCACAAGGCCTGGCCCCAAGCCCGTGGGCTGTCACCCCACACCCGTGGGCTGTCACCCCACACCATGCCCAGCCCTATGACTGCTGCTGGTCATGCTAGGGGCAAGCAAGGGTTTGGGACCCCCCCAAGCCAGCTCAGCCAGGTGCCAGAGGCATCACAGAGCTGCCACAGAGGTGATGGAAGGATCCAGGATGAGGAGATGCACTCAACCCTGCTGTGGTGCCAGCCCCTGCAGCCCTCCAGGGTCTCCCCTTTCCACTTCCTGAGGAATTCAGAAATGGACTGGAAATGGAGCAAGGAACAGGCTGGTGGTACTGGTCTAGGAGGGAAGAGGGCATATGGGGCTCCAGGCACTGGGTCTACCTCCCAGCTCCTTGCTCCAGATCTGGCTCCTACTGGCACCTCAGCCAGGATCTGGCCCCTGGGCTCAAGGGGCAGGTGCAGACCTTGACAAAGGTCTCCGTGGGCAGAGCTTTGCAGATCCACTGCCCTGGTCTGCTGAGGTGGCTACGTGCCAGTCCTGCCATCGCGTAATCCCGGTTTGCAGCTTCCTCACGTTTCCAACAGACAATGCACACGAAAGACCCGTAAGTCCTGCATGAAGAGGGTGGTCCCCTCAGTGGGGACATTTGCACTGTTCCTGCACCAAAGAGCTGTGGGTGATTTACTCAGGTTCTCCTCACAAGCACAGGCACCCGCACAGAGGGATCATGTAGGGGACGGACGTGGCTGCCCATGTCTGTGGCTGGGAGTGCTCTCCCCTGATCATGGTGGGATTCAGTGGATGGGAGTGAATGGTTGTCCTGCTCGTGAGCACACACCTGGGGATACTGGGGGAGAGTTGCTCCTCCTGCCTTTGCTAGCTAACCAAGCAGCTCTTCATTTTCCTCCTCTCATTTGTGGAATCATTTCCCCCCCCCCTTATCAGACACCCATTTCCCAGTGAGGCCATACTTGCAGAAGGGAGACAGCACATCTCACCAGCACACTGGCAAGGGGTCTGTGTGGGGCCCATGCTTGGGGCTGGCTCCCTGTACATCCCACAGCAAGTGCTGTCAGCAAGCTGCAGTCCCAGCACCCCAACAACACACCTAGCAGCAAGTAGACACCTTTCCTCTGCCTGTTCAGGGCAATCACCCCACAACCCCCCCCATCTCCCATCCCTCTCAAACCCTCTGCTCAGGTGTGCCCATCCTTCCTCTAGCCCCTCCCAAAGTTTTGGCAAAGGGCCCTCCAGGGCTCTGACCAGAGCAATTAGCAGCTGCCAACCAGCCCCTGCAGCCAGGCTGCTCATCAGATAAATTGGATGGAGGTGAGCTGGGTCTGTGAGCAGAGTTGGTGGTGCTGTGGGCAGAGTTGTTTGTGTCTGCAGTTGCGTGCTGCCATGGAGCCTCGGCTGGGTAAGGGGTCTGCAAGGGCATTGCAGTCCTGCAGAGCTGAGGCTTGACTCAGGCTCGGGTTGGGCTGGGCCTCTGCTTGGGCTTTGGTGGCTATGGTCCCTGATGAGCACGGTTGTGGCTGCTTGGCTTCTGGGGGCTTTGCAGCCTCTGGGGGTGTGAATGTCTCAGGACTGGGCTCCAGTCCTAAATGGTGCCTCTTCCAGCAGCCAAAGCTGCTGACGTAGCCCAGCGCCGTCGGGCCCAGCACCCTCCAACCCTGCAGATGGTCAAGGAGGCACTGCGGGCCCAAGATGAGAAGAAGGGTGCCTCTGTTGTTGCCATCAAGCGTTTCATCCTGGCAAAGTACCCCACTGTGGACCCCATCCGCCTCAAGTACCTGTTGAAGCAGGCGCTGAGCCAGGGGCTGAGCCGTGGGGACCTTGTGCGGCCCCCCAATTCTACTGCTGTGGGGGCCACTGGCACCTTCAAGGTGAGCAAGGGCTGCTGGAGCCACAGGGCTGGGGGCTGATGTGGTGGCTGGCCTTGCTGACACCCCTCTCTCACCCCCAGTTAGCACCCAAGAAGCCACCGCACAAGCAGCAGCTGGGCCAGGCAGATCCTGATAGAGGACAGGCCCCGAAGCCAGGACAGAAAGGGACCACCAAGGGCCCCCGGACCCCCGTGGCAGGTGCACGACAGCAAGGTAAAGGGCTGCTGGTGCCATGAGCCACCCTACACTGCCTGGCCCCACATGGACTCATTCTCTGCCCCTTCTCCTGCAGGTGCCACCAAGCAGCAGCCGGCAGCTGTGAAGCAGAAGCTGAAGGCGAAGCCTGTGGATGTGAGTAGGGGCCAGTGGTGGGGCTGGGTGCCTTGTGGCGTGGCAGCACTCTAAGGTGCTCTCTTCCCTTCCCTTTAGGCCCAGCCGCAAGTGGCAGAGAAGCCCAGGAGCGATGGAACAAAGCCCCCACGAGCTGCTCACAGCAGGGGGCGTTCAGGGCCCCCGAGAGCTGCTGACCACTCTCAGGCCCTCGACAAAGGGCCTTCAGGGCCCCCGAGAGCTGCTGACCAGCCCCGGGCCCCCGGCAAGGGGCGCTCAGGACCCCACACAGCTTTGGCTGCTGAGAATGCAGGAGGGGAAAGTAGTGACAGTTCTGCAGGTACTGGGGTGACGGGGACCCAAAAGGCCCCCAGGGGAAAAAGTAAGGGGAAGTTGCCTAAGGGGGCACAGCAGGATGCCCCCAAGGCACAGCGGGGTCAAGTCCAAGCAAGGAAGCCCCGGGTGAGCCCAGCAGCTGAGCAGGGGGAGGCCAGGCTGCAGAAGGCAGCCCCCTCAGCAACGGGCAGAAAGGCTCAGTAGGGAGCTTAGCTCTGTTTCAGCTGGCCCTGGGCCCTTGGGGTCTGGGCTGGTTTTAGTCCCCGGGACAGGTTTTAACCCTAACCCTGTGTTCATCTCCTAATAAAGTTTGTCTCATGGAATGGCATGACTGCTGCTCTGCTTGTGGATCCCTGCCCCTGTGCTCCCATTTCTCAGTACCAACTTTCCTGAGCCCTGCCCTCATCCCTGTATGGTATGGTGGTGAGCTGATGCTGCAGGCAGCTGCCTTGCTGCCTGCCCTCAGGGAGAGGTGCTCTTTTGTCCCCATGTGTCCCCAGCTGTGGTGTCGGGGGGGTGATGGGCTTGGGAGGCTGTGTGGGTGCAGGCTGGCAGTGAGCTCCAGTGCCAGGTGATGGACTGGGCAGGGGCCCTGAGACCCATGGGACACAGTATGGTGACACCCCCAGGAACAGAGAAGCTCAGGCTTGGCCAGTCCTGCTGGTGTGGGTGGGACCATGGTGCCCACAGCCTACATGAGGTGTCCAGCCCTCCACCCTCCTGGCTGCCCTTGTGCTAATGCCTGGCTGAGCTGGGATTAAAGGAGTGTCAGGATAGCAGGTCTGGGTGCATGCCATGGGCAAATGTCTCCAGCACCAGATGGAGTAGCCTGCTTTAACTACAGTAAGAGGAAGACAGAGCTGCTTTAAGACTCAAAAAACAAGTTTGGAGTGTTACTGTAGCCTCTGGCATAGCTCACGTTCTCGTTGCATGTCTGTGGCACGGTTCCCACTTACATATCTATTTTGTGAACTCTTGTGGGTCTGTGTATGACACTTTCATTTAATAGTTTCAAATATCTGAATTTCTCTTGCTCTGCCCAGAGCAGAGCCCTTCTGAAGGTCAGGCTGATTGTGTAAAGGGTTACAGTCCTCCTGGGTGGGAGAAAATAAGCGGAAGTAAAACTCTTTCTAAAGAGGATTTTGTTAATCTGTGACTGGCCTTGCCAATGCCCTCCAAAGGCTCCTGGACTTGCTCTGGGGCTTAAGCAAGAGCTGAGCAAACTAGCTTCTCTTTAAGCTTCAGCCTTGACTGTGTTGATCCATCCTTAATGGAGCTGGAAGTTGTGACCCCCCCCAGGGATAGGGTGGGGAATGTGGCAGCAGTAAGTGAGCAGTTCACTGGATTGTCAGATGGAGGTGAGCTCACAGAGCACCACTCACCCGTGTGGCAGTGTCCCCAGCAGTGCCAGGCAGGAGCTGTGTCCTCCCTCCTTCCCAGCCGCAGTGTGAAATGCAAAGCTCTCTTGCTTTGAGAGAGGCCAAATCATTTAATGGCTGGATTTAGCTTTACAAAGAATCAGCTTTCTAGTGGAAGAAGAAAATCCCTCTGCTGTCTAGAAAGCACAGTTTTTTCTGGGGAGGTGGAAGAGCACAGATTTAGCAATGCCATGGTTATTAAGAGCCTGGGCTGGAGCTGGTGTTGGAGTGCTGAAGTGGCAGCCTTGAGTCTGGCAGTGCAGGGAGGCTCCCCAGGGCTTGGGAAAGGCACTGTCCCGTGGGCTGGGCACCTGGCAGAGGTGAGGGTGCCCAGCCCCAGCTGCTGCTGTGGGGTTACTGGTCTTCACATGCACAGCATTGGTCAGTTGAGGCGCTGTTGTGTCCTCACACCCATCGTCCCCTCCTGTGCCTGGTCCAGGAGGAGCTGTGGTACCGGCTGTGGGAGTGGTGTGTGGCCACCGTGAGCTCTGCAGCCCCGAGGGGTACAAAGCCGTTCTCACGGGGCTGCCGACCCCACGCGTGGTGTGTCCTGCGTGTGCAAGGCTTGTCTGTGCAGGGGTCTTTCATGTGTGTCCTCCACACGTGCTCGGCAGGAACTGCACTCCACAGGTTCAGCACCTTGTTTTATTACAAAGATAGGCATTGCCAGGAGTCTGCCACTTCCACTACACAGCAGGTAAGGGCACTACACCCACAACATGTGCCAAAGTTTAAAAATGTTACAAAGGGCTTGGGGGTTCAAGGCAACACTACAAACCCTTGAGATTTGCTCTGTTAAAGTTGTAGTTGTTCCTTTAAATAGTTGTAGCTACTTTTTGTTTTAGTTTTGTTTTAAAAATTTTTTTTTGTTTTGCTTTGGAAGAAAAATTAAATAATAAAGCAATAGCCCCAATACATGGCCCAGTCACAGCACCTGGGGGCTTACTCTGCTTGCTCTTGGCTCACCTGTATCCTTTCCCTGTAACAAACAACATGGGGCTACAGCTCCATGGCCCTTTCCTTGTCTCCAGCCAAGCTTAACATTCTCTGCTACCTTGGTCCTTCTTGCTCTGGTCTTTCCTGTGCTGGGCCTCCCTACATCTCTGGCAGCTATTCACAGTTTCTAAAAAGAAAAAAAAAAATCAAGAAATTTTTGTGAAATCACTTTCAAAATAAAATGTAGCCCAGCTACATTCTTAGAATTTCTATTCTGAAGCCCACATCCTCAGCAAAGACATCGAGACCTCCACAGTGTAAGTACTTTTTCTGTTGTTCTCTTTAAAAAAACTCTGTTCTTCCCCTTTCCTGCCCCCCACCCCCTGCCACCTTTTAACATACTGGATAAAAGCCTATTGTTTGTTTCAAAATAGATATCTATGTACACATACACAACTGAAGTTCTGGTTTCTGACAAATGTGGCATTACTGCAAACAATGGAATGGAGATCACCTGTCCATGGCAGTGAATCACCCAGGAGTTTTCGTGGACAAAGTCATCTAAAACCAGGCTGCATTCTAGCCAGCTGGATGACTAATGGAGGCTCCCCTTACACTCTCCGGCACTGAGGTAGTAACTTCTTTGTTTCTTTCCTATATGGCAGTTTGAACCGTGGTGGCTGTGGTGGGTCAGCCCTGTGGGCAGGAGCCTTTGCCCATGCAGGAATGCTGGCTTTGAACATGTGGCATTGGCTGCGTCCAGCCTCTATGGAGGGACCTACATGACACTGGAGATCAGTGCGGTCACAGCTCCCCACGATGCAGGAAGGAGAACAGGCCACCAAGTTGGGTTGGGGGTTGTCCCAGTGTGGGGGCGGCAGTGGAGTTTCTAGTCTCAGACAAGTTCCATTTGTTTGCCAGTGGGACCCTCTCACCCCACCTGGGACACTCTCTACCTTAGTCTGCAGCTCAGGGTGCTGGAGCTGCTCTGCTGGCCTGTGTCAGTGCTGGGCTGACAGTGGTTGGTCCAGTCCCTCTGCCTCTAAGAGCTGAAAACAGGCTGGCAAGGCAGCCAAGCCCCACTCTCTTGGCTGTTCTCAGGTACCAGCAAGGGGCTGGGCCCAAAGCAAGCAGAACAAGCTGCTTTAGGAGACACCTCTGCCACACTGACCTTGTGTTTGGTGATGGTCACGGAGAGGCAGAGGGAGGAAGAATGCTACCTGCTGTTTGCCCTGCGTGTGTCTCGAGGCCACTGTCAGAGGGCTGTCAGCAGGAGCTGGCCCTGTTGGCATGAACAGTGTTACTGGGGCCGAGGTGGGGCAGTGCCATGGACATGTGTGGAGCAAGTGTGGCAGGGCCAGGTGTGAGGGGCATGGTCCTTCCCTCACCTGCTGCATCCAGTCTAGGACCATGCCTATGACCAGCTGGCTGGGTGGTGGGATGTTCACCCACGGCACCTCCAGCTCACGATGCATGAGACAAGAACCCAGGGGAGGGGGAACAGCTCTTCTCATGCTAACACAGACTGTGCTCCCTCCAGCTCCCAAACAGCTGTCTCAATTAGGGATAAAGTGCTTTCACCATGCTTTAGCTGCTTGGGAAGCAACTGCTTTGTCTTGGCCCCAAGTTCCCTGTGTTGCCCAAGTCTCAGACAGAGGAGTGGTTATGTTTACACATACAGTACAAAAATTAAAAGGCACAAAAATACACAATGCAGCAGATAGTGAACAGCTGATAAGAGTCCCTGGTCTTGGAAAAAAAAGGATGTTGGAGAGATGGGAGTGGAAGGGAGCTCAGGCTCTGATGGTCTTTGCTGTCTGTGGTCATTATTCCCTGAGGTGACCCTTCTGTTTTGTGTCTATTGTTCCAGCCTCTGCAGCCCCATCCCTCGTCCTGAGGAACCACACACAGGGATGCACGGAGTGCTGACTGCTTGGGTGCTGACCAGAGGGAAGTGGTGAACTGAGCTTGCCACAAGTGTCATGCCTCCATTTCTGGCTGGCAACAGCAAATAAATTATGGGTGCCACAGTGCAGACCAGAGGAGTTTTAGCTGCTCGGAAAGGTGTCTTGTGGCTTCTTGTGAGGTGAGGGAAACTTTAAGCCACAGCCAGGCCCACCCCCACCACAAGGCTGGTTTGAGGATGACTTAGGTGAGCCTGTGACTGAAGGCACGTTCCCTTGTGGCACTGCACTGTGAGAAAGGTCACTTCCAGGGCTGCAGCTGGCCTAGGCTTCACTGCAGCACTCATAGATGTTGTCCTCCATGAGCGCAATCACTTGCTCGAATTTGTGCTGGAGCTGGGTGCGCTTTGTCGTGGGGTTTGCATCCAGGGCAGCCACGATCTGTGGGAGACACAGGCAGGTGGGTGGCTGAGGCAGTGTCGAGATGCCCACCTGCCAGCCCAGTTCCCCCCACCAGCCCCGTGGAGCTCAGATCCCAGTCAGAGCTCTAATGGGGAGAGCCCACCCTGCCACACATCTCTGCTCACAGCCCCGTACCCCTGCTGTCCTAGGGCACAGCCAGGGCTGGGAGGGGGACAGGTACATGGCAAAAATGCACTGCAATAATGGAGCTGAGGGCACAGCACCAGCCTGCAGGTTGTAGGGGGGCAGGAGCCAACCAGGGCTGCTGCCTTGGTGGGGTGGGAACAGCAAGTGCAAGTTATTATGGGGATGGACATTATCTGCATGTTTTGCTCTCCTGAAAGCATCTGTGGGTCTACACATCTTACAGCCCTTCTTCAGTCCGGCCCGGCCAAATGCCGTTAAGATCAGCCAGGAAGAGCTGGCCTTCTCTTCCAAGAAGTCACCAGCCAAGGGACAGAGAGCAGGTGCATCTGCATATGCATCTATTACATATGTGCTGGGATTAAGTAAACCCCAATAATCCCTGTTCTGTGGGACTGGATGCAGGTGTCTGACTGTGGGGTTACTGCAGTGCTGGTTCCTCCCTTCCCAGGCATGCCTGAGCCCAAGTGCCACAAAACCCACTCACCTGGGAGCGGTATCTCTTGGCATATTTGTATATCTCAGCCATGGCGACATTGGTGTTGAACTCATTCCTGTATTTCTTTATTAAGACAGAAAAAAGAGGAGAATTATCAGCAGGATGCAGCATGTGGGTTCCAGCCCAGCCAGCAGGCACTGACTACATTAAAAGCGGGTTGTGCCCGGGTAACTTTGCTACTGTCGCATTGGTGCAGCTGAATTTTTGCCTTTCTCCTTTAAGGAAGGTGCATTTGCTTACATGAGGATGGGTCTCAGTCTTTTCAAAGCCAGCCATAATTACCCATGCTGGGCAGCACTGCTTATCCCTGTATGCCCAAAGCTGTTTCAGAGGAGGGGGCAGCACATCAGCTGCCCCACAGAATATTGACAGAAAAATCCTGCTCGGTGCCCAAAGCTAAAATACCCTGGGGAGAAGGTTTCATTTTGAGGAACCTATGGTGCATCACTGACAGGACTCTGATCCAGGGTGTGGCTGCCAGCTCCTGTGGCTGGTACCAGGGCTGGCTGCCAGTGGCTGCCTGGGACTTGGGGCCGGCCCTGGCAGTTGTGCCCGGGAGCCAGTTGGCCAGGTGGCTGTGGGACTGCAGAGATCCTTGTCCAAACTTACCGGCTTTTTGGCACTGAATTTCGCTCTCAACTCTCCGTGGTGCCAGAGCTAGTTAGGCTCAAGCAAACTCATGGGTGTTTACTGCAGCTCTGGCAGTAATTGAAGATGCTTGGAATTAGGTCAGATGAAGTTTGTGTGGAAGTTTGAGGCAAAATATGCTTTCTCGTGTGCTCCTTCCAGCATCTAAGCAGTAGCTGATTGCAGCCTATGTGCATTCCCTGCCATTCCCAGCCTCCAGCAGGACACTGAGCCTACAGATTCAACCCCATCCCTGCCACCCACTTACCCGTGACTCCTCTGCGAGGTGAGCATTCATCTCCTGCTCACTTAGCGGGGGCATGTCATGGATTTGCTTGTAGTATCGCTGCACTATCTTCCGGTACTCGGGGATCTCCTTGGCATACAGCAGTTTGTTGGTTGGGGAGTCCTGGAGTGAGGGTGAGACACTGAAATCAGGCACCGTGTTGTTCCTGGATGAAAATGTTACCTTGCTTGCCTGACCAAAGCACTGACCATCCATCAGACAGGAACGTCAGCTACAGCTGGGTGCAGGGAACAGCTTTTCCTTTGGTCCTGGATGTCACCAGCCAGGAGGGCAGTGGGATGGCACTGAGGCACCAAACAGCTCATGGTGGAGGGGCTCAGACCCAGGAAGGATCTGCAGATGGGCACTATCCTGCTGCTCTTCGTCCTAGTATGAGCTTAACGTCCATCAGCTCAATGCCAGAGAAGGGAGATGATGGGTGTGTGTTTTAATTTACAGCAAGCAGAGGCTAAAACCATGCCCAGGATCAGGCGAGGTGGCTTGCTGGCAGGTGATGCTCTGCAGGTGAGGTAGCACACCTACCAGATCTGTGCCAGATCAAATATTTGTGCTCTGTGGTGCTGTGTGTGGAAATTGGCAACAAGGGAAGGGCTTCTGCCTGTATTTGCTGGAGCTTCTTCGGCAGCAACCCTGATTTAAACTGAAGAACAAAGCTATCTCACAAGCTGAACTTTGTCAGTTGAAGCATTGCTTTTGGATTTTTCATGTAGCTTTGATTTATTTTGCATTGGCTAATCCAGCCTGCCTGGCCTAAATTGAGTGCATGTAAAGTAATTAACAGAGAATACTGATTTCTCTTGATTAATGTCAGATTGGACACAGCAGCCTTAACCTCCCAGCCACATGACTGGGTTGTACCAGTGGAGACACAGCCCTGCTGCCCTCCATGTAAACACAGCATGAATGATTTTAACCTTGAGGCTATCCTGCCCTGCTGATATCATTACCCCAGGAATGAACTTGGCTGACTAGCCTCGTCTTGCATCCCCCAAGGGGAACTGCCCCAGGGTTGGGGACACCAAAGGGAGTGAGATCACCGTGTCCCACCACCCTGACATCGATGCTGGTGTGAGGGACTGGTGTGAAGGACTGCTCCCCAGTGCTCTGACAGGGGGAGAGGGGAAGGGACCTGCTGAGGAGAGGGAGCAGCAGGCTCTGCCCACGGGCAGCATCCTTGGCTGCTTCAGGCAGGAATAGGGGAGCCCGGGGTGACTGCAATCTGCTGCTGCAATCTGTAGCATGGCTAATGCTGCAGGGAAAACAGGAAATGGGCACCAGCTCCCACAGCAGTTTATTTTCAAACCCACTGAAAAGGCATTACGAAAATATGGCCAATTCATAAAGCCTGTTCATAGCACTTTTTTCTTTTCTTGGAAGCACAAAGGAAATGCATGCTGCCTCTTTTTAAAGTTATTTTTTAATTTTTGTCTGATTTGTCTGTATTATGAAGTGATGGGACTGGTTTATTATCTGCTTGTGCTCTGTACATGTATGGACTAAGTGTGCTCTCACATTTGCAGTATTAAGAGCAACATGCTGAAACCAAGGGAAGAATCCAGCCTGGAAAATGCTCAGTGATACACTGCGTGTACATGCAAGCTGATTTTTATGCTGAGGATTTATTCTTCCCACATTACTCAACAATTCCTTCACTTATGCTATTGTATTCCTGAAAGATGTTTCCATCTGCTGTCTGACTCCAGCTGACCCCTCTTCCCCTCATCTGCTGCTTGACAAGGACAAATTGTAGGTGTTTCGTAACACATGCAAAAAAAAGACCAAAACCCAAACAAACAAAAAATCAAGTGCTCATTAGATCTTCCTCCAGCATTAACCTCTCCCATCGAAGGCTTCCTGCAGCTCTGGGGCTGGGGGGCGTAGCGCCCACCCCTCACCGCAGGGTGCTGCCCAAGTCACACACTGCCACCACCAACCTCTGGGGTGGGGGGTGGGGTGATTTACAGCATTTCTTAATAAAACTTATTTATGTCAGGAAGTTTCAAATGTCAACACTGTGCTCAGCCAAGGCAGCAGGAGAAAAGAGAACATGCGCGCAGACATTTTGCTGCTGGCCAGCCCCACGGGACCATGTGTGGGGCCTGAGGGTGGGAGAGGGGACCTGGCTCAGGCAGCCTCACATTTGCTTGGCGCAGGCTCAGCTCCCCCATTGGTGTGCTGAGCCCACCGGGCTCCAACCCCACACTGGACAGGGCCGGGCACTGGAGGAGAGCACCAACTGTGACTGCTTGCAGAGTGCCTTCCACGTGCTGATGGATGGTGTTACTGGGATGGCCCCGGACAGCCTCACACCTCCAGGCGAGCCCGGCCTGGTCTCTGCTGCCTGGACAGGCACAGCCTGTGTTCTCAGAGAATCAGCTCACCTCCTGAGCTTCTTGCAGCACTCCTAGGTGAGAGGCTGTGACTGAAGCTTCACCTGGAGCTACATAATTTTCCATCCTGTCACTAGGAGTTTACGTTGCCTTTCAACTGCTTTATGGGATCATTATGCTGATGGTGTCCTCTAAACCAGCCCTGACTGGAGGAGCTGGGCTCCCCTGTGAGGTCTGTCCATGCCCCATACTGGTGCCCTGAGCAGAACTGGCCCCCACTTGTGCTCACCATTCCATGTTACGCCCCTGCCCAAGGCAACACCAGAAAATATTCATCTGCTCCAGCACCAGCTCAGCTGGGTCAGGAAGCGTTTCGGATGTGGTGCTGAGTCAGCAGGTGCTCTCCCGTGGCTGCAGGACAGCTCATGGAGCTGATGGGTAACCCTGAGCACACAGTCCAATGGTTGGTCTCCCCCCACCCTCAAAGCCCCCTAGGCTGAAGCCCTGCCTTATGTCCATCCTGCCTGTGACTGTATGCCCCTGCTCCCTGACTGCTCTTTGTGGCAAAGGAGGTGCAAATTTCAAGCTCAAGCCTGAACAAAGATGTTGGGAAGGAAGGAGAGAACGCATCCCTGGAGAGAGCCAAAACTCAGCTGCATGAGCCCAAGCAATGGCTCCAGCCAGCCACACTGTGGCGAGGCCGGGCTGGTGACCTCTGCTAGTCCCTGCCCACCCAGAGTGGTCAGTGTCAGTGACCGCCTGAGCAGGAGCGCGGTGTCCTCGCCGGACGTACCTTGCCCAGCTGCAGGTCAGAGAGCGAGCAGGCATCGATGAAGGCCTGGGCGATCACGGACAGACAGGCGTCGATGTGGTCGGTCTTGTCGATGTCGAATACAAACTGGGGGTTTTTCAGGATGTTGACCCAAAACCTCAGTGGTAAGCTGTGAAGGGAAGGATCCAGGAACACGCACCAGATGAATTTTTTGTGTTCCAGAGGGAGAGGGGCAGAAATGCAGGAAAACTGATGATAGAAAGTGAGTAGTAGAGAGGAAAAACTGAGGAGCTGGGTTCTGCTATTTAATGACCCCCAGTACAGACCCTTGCCTTGACAGAGGGGCAGACACACACCACCCTTGAGATATTTATTCAGGCTGGAGGATGTGGCACAGACTGGTGACTGCATGTACAGCCTTTTTTAGGCACACATATGCCCCTGTTCCTTCAGCAGCTCCCAAGGGAGCTGTGGGCCCACAGAGGCACCAGCGGCTTTGCCCATGTGCGGCTGTTGCGTCAGGCTTCCACACTTTCTGCTGTTTGGAGCAATGGTGTCCTTTTCCCTTCTTTTCCCTCTTCCCCGACAGTAACCATCATCTGGTTCTGATACTGAGCCTGGCCCCATGAAATGCATTTCATCTGTCTTTTTTTCTGCTCTCTCATCATTTTCTCCTTCAGTTATTTCACTGCTGATTTGGCCACAACACAGCTTCAGTCTATTGCTCACCCTTCCTACCCTCCACAGCAGCTGAGTGAAAGCCACTGTAAATCTTTGCTCTACAGGCCAGTGAAGGTAGTGAAGGGCAGGCAGATCTGTAGCCCAGTGCTTTTATCTGCATGCCTGTTCTCCCAGTAAAACTTGGTTTTAATTTTCACATACTGGGCTGGAAACAGTTACTGTCTCCTCAGTTTCAGAATTGCTGAGCCTCTCCTTGACACTCCCTCCAAGCTCCCTGTTCTCCCCAGTTAAGACTTCTGGTTTCTTTCCTGCACTATTTCCCCTTCCTTCCCTCTGGCCCATTCCTGCTGCTCACCGCATCCCTCAGCACTGCTCTGCCTGGCCCCAGCGCTGCGGGGCTCACCAGCAAGCCACTGCCACAGCACCAGCTCCGTGAGTCCCGTGAATACCTCGGAGACTCAGCTTGGTAACAGAGGTAAGTCAGGAAAAGTGCCCTCAAGGGCTGAAAGGCCAGAAAGCAAATGAAAAGGAGCCACATGTGCTCTTTTTAAAATCTCCATGATGTTTTAAGACCTGACATGATTTTGGACTCTGTCTCAGATCTCCAGTGCTTGGAGCTAACACCATTGCTGTCTCCTGTCATCCTGTTTCTCCTTTCACTATTTGTGTTAGTTGCCAGTTTCTTCTGCCCTTTATCTGCTCATGCCTCCTCTTTAAGCTCACCATTACCCTGAGCTCCATATTTGTTCAAAGCTCTCCAATCCTGTGTTTGGCTTAATCTTTCACAGCCCTCTCTGCCACCCTCCCTGTTTTCCAAGTCCCTCTTCCACTTTTAGCAACCTGTTGATTAGTCTGGGACACCAAGGTTTTGCAGCTGCTGCACCCAAGAGATGGAAGTAAGAAAGAAAGATTTTCTCTTCCAAACCTGTTGGTCTTCCAGATGTGCAAAGTGTCAGGGTCTGTGATCCCTCTCTTCTCTGCCTGCTCCTCTAGGAAGTCAAAGAAATACTTCACGGCCACAGGTGGTTTATCATCTCGGGTACTGAGAATGGCTTTGAACAAGTCATCCAGGAACTTCTGGAGTGTGCCCTGCAGGATAAGGACATGGTGGACCCTGGGGAGAGAAGCAGCACCCAAGCCCAGGAGAACAGCGGAGGGGCTGTGACTGCTGTGCACAAGGGGAAACTCTCTTCTGCCAGTTGGGTAAGTCAGGAGAGAAAGGGGATGCCGAAGCTGGAAAGGTTTGTTTGTGGATAGCAATACAACGAACTTGCATTTGGGGTTAATTTCTTTTGGCATCAAGATTTTCTTTCTTACTGCTGGGATCTCACATCTGTGGTTGTTCTGCATAGCCCAAAGAAGACCAGAGACTGCTGGCCATCCTTGTGATCTTTGCTTCAGTGAGGCACCATGCTGGGATTAAAGATGGGCCAGATCTGACCTAAGACCACACAGACATTCCTCCTGCTCCCACAGCTGAGCAGCTCCATCTCCTGTCCCAGCAGTATCTCTTGCTGAGGAGATGGGTTCAGGTCTCAGCAGTGCATCATGAGCCCTGAGGCAGCCAGAAAACCTTTCATCTGCACAGACCCCAGCCCATCCCGAGGAGAGTGTGTGGGGCATCACACAGCAGCCACAATGAGCTGGGAAGCTGGAGGGACCTGAAGAGCCTGACAGCCTCACTAAACATGCTCCAGCCATCCAGGACTGGAGTCCCACTGCCTCCTGGGACAGACTGGCCCTGCAGTGCTCCTTCCCTGGAGCAGGACTCTCCCTACAGACCACAAACAATCCTACCTGCCTTGAACAGGGGTGGCCCAGCTCCTACCTTGGTGGAGAGTAGTCGTGTCAGGTAGATCTCTGGAAGGACCTTCTTCCTATGGCTCTGTCTGTGGGACTTCTTATGTTCCACTGATTCATCAGTTGGGAGAACCTGGTCCCAGAGAAAGTACACGGTTCAGAGCACTCCTCTCTGAAGTGTCACACTGAATTTTCCTTTCAGCATAGAATTTTAACTGCATATAAAATTCAATTAAAAAGCAGTTACTGTTTTATAAACACACTCTTATATGGCTTTTAAAAAGTGATTAATAATACTTAGTTTTTCTGACATTTGTTTCTCCTGTGTTCTCTATTGCCTCTCTCACGCTAGACGAAGGAAATGAACCCATCCATCTCGCTTTGCATGCTGGCCTGCTTGCCCCTCCAGGTTCTCACACCCCTGCGTGACTGCACTTTGGACTCCCAGCAGCAATGCACATGGCTTCTGCAGAAACGAGCTTTGCTTGGATTTGGAAAAAGCACAATATGTAGAAATACTGGCTTTTTAAAAACAAAAATGAATATTCCCCTGGTCAGGTCAGTGCATTACTGCTCTGTGATGACAAAGCAAGCAACTGACGTCTATCCTGGCATTGTTTCACATGTGAACAGATGGTTTTCCATCCCCTTTCCCTCCTTGCTCTGCGTGTGTGTGTGCGCGCACGCCCCTGTGCTTTTACTTGAGAATGGAAACTCTTGCAGAGGAAAGAAAACCCCAAAACCAGGCTATAAAGTATTGTTGTTGTACATAACACCTTTTTTCGTAACAGCTTTTAGCAGCGCTTAGCACTTTGCACTTCCAGCATGGTGCACCAGCAGGGACCCATGGACCTGCTCAGCCCAGGAAACAGGCGGAATGCCAGAAGCTCCCAGCAGGTGACTCAACCAAGGTGTCACGGGATGCTGCTGGTGACACTGTGCCATGCCACACTCTGACCACACCCCTCAGCTCTCTGTGGCTGCAACAGCTCAATCAGACACAACAATTTCTCTGCCATCCTGGTAATTCTTTATCATGTCTCTCAGTACTAAAGCTTACCTACACATCACCTTTCTGCACCTCCTTGCACCCTGCTGAAGAGAAGTAATGAGTCCTGACCCAGCTTGTTCACCACATCTGATGCTCCAGCCCACAGACATAATTTCAGTTAATATCAGCAAGGCTGAGACTGTCTCCTCTTTCAACACATGCTCTGAACAAACAGGACCCACAGACTGCGGTGCGGGAGAGACAAGGGATTGCTGTGCACTCTGCCAGCATCCTCACTGTCACGACAGCAGGACAAGTCTGTGGAAGCACAGCCCCACACGTGCCAGTGCCCTGCAGAGTGGCTGTCCTGGAGCAACAGCTCTGCTCCCCAGAAGAATCCATGGAGGGGCAGGAAGGAAGGGCAGTCCCCGGCCCCCCACATGCATCTACCATCCCTGCAGCCAGGAGCTGGATACTTACCAAGTGGAAGTACTTCTCAGTGTCCAAATCCTTCACTGTGAAGAAGAGAGACACAGCAGCTCAGTTGAGGGACCCAAACTGAAACCCACCTCTGCTGGTCCTCCAGGTCAAGAGGCATCTGAACCCCAACAACCCCAACATGGAGCTGGCATTCTCACCATGAGTGATCTCAACATTTTTCCTTGTTTTGGGATTGTTTACTGCATTATGGGGCACGTGGCAAGTACCCTTAGGAGGTACTTTAAGGGAGATCTGAGGGGGTCCCAAGGGGTGTTTTAAGAGGAACCCAAGAGGGCACGAGGGCAGGATGAATACAAGGACACTCCTGCACCGTGATGTGCTGCTGTGCCCTGCTGTACCTCATGCTCCCAGGGTCATTCTCAGCCTCATCATCAGGGCAGCTCCTCGCTGCAGAGGGCAAAGGACTCCTGCAGAGACAGGCTTTGTGCGGGCGGGCAGCCTGGAAACAGGGTTTGAAATTCCTTGTTCAATGTGGGATTTTTGTCTCCCTTGGTCTGTTTTGACTCTGCACAGTCTGAAACCTAGAAATGCACTCGTAAGAGACTTAATATATGTAACTGGGAGGGAGAGGACTTCTTCATCCAAGTGGTTTCAGATTCTTCCTTTTTCTCACTCTGTCAGCACAGATTGCATGCAAAACCCCAAGGAGGGTGTGAGATGGAAGGTGCAAACACCTTGAGGGTTGAGAGAGCACCCTGCACCCCAGGAAGCAGAGGGAGAAGGAGATTGGATAACACATATTTAGAGCCATCGGACCCCAGTGCCCAGGCACGGGGGCTGGTAGCCTCTCCCAGTGTCCCCAGCCAGAGACAATCCTCTGAAAATGCAAGAATTCCTGCGTGGTCATGAGCAGTAGGGAAGAGGAGTGAGATGTTACCTCTGCTTAGCGTGGTGTCCTTCTTGTCCGTCAAACTCATGGCCAGGGACGCCCCTTCAGGGATCTGTGGAGGAAGGGAAGAGCAGGCATGGATGATGAGGCCTTATCAGTGCCTCGCTGGCCCTGAGGAAATCCCAGGAGCAGGGGGATGCTGGCACAGTCATGGTTCTGCCATGAATGTCCCCTGAACCCGCCCTGCCCTGCTCCTGCCTCCCACTATGCGGAAAGGGAATTTTCAATACAAATACAAGATAGCGAGGTTCTCAAACCTGATGGGAATTGGGAAAATACATGTATCTAAGATATATTTTTGGATGTTGACACCAGGCAATTTGAAGAAGAAGTAGAGTTGTGCTGTGCAGGTGCTAATTTGCCTTTCCCCAAAGGGGAGAAGGAAGTGGCCGCAGCCCGGACCCTGGGGCTGGTGCAGCCTCTCTGCTGCGGGGGCACCGTGCCAGCGCTGGCTCCACGCTGCTACCCCAATAACCATATTAATGACACTCAGCCCTGCTTTTGTTTTCCAGGCACGGCTACAGACCAGGGAGGATTATGCTCCCAGGCATACCAGGGAATATGAAAATCATGTAAGTATTTCTGCTTTCATTTAATTTTAAATGGAAAAACAGTCAAGGAAACAATCTGATTCGCCACGTTTCCCCACATTTTTGGCCTTGGTTCCTCAACAGCATCCCTAGCCCCTGCTCTCAGAGCAGGCACCGACAGTTGTAGCTGCGATTTCAGCAGGAGCATGGATCAAGAGCAGAGTGATACTAATCAGCCAGGCTGGTGGCCCTTGGGTATAGGAGCTTTTACCCCTCCTCTTTCTGTTGTCAGTAATAGCTTGTTTTGCATGAAGAGTGTTAATTAGTTTCTGTGTGTTGCAATATTAACGAGATGCTCGCCAGGGCAGATGTCTATTCCCTGGAAGCTCTCACGGAGCTATGGCAACCTTCTTGCTTGTTCCTGATGATCCCGTTTTTGGAGGGGAACTGCAGCTTGTCCCGGAAACCGGGCAGGCTCCAGGAGCTCCCCTGTGGCATCAGCAGCTTTACCTTGTAATGTGCTAATGTGTTGAGTTTCTTCCTGCCATCCTCCACCACTGACGTGTCATCGAGGTCCCGCAGGATGTAGCTGTCAGTGCTGGTGGCAAACCACTCTGCACACAGAAAGGGGAGAAGTGAGACCCCAGCCCAAAGGAGGCAGGGGCCAGGGCATCTGGGACCAAACAGCTGCCCTGATGTCTGCCCTCTTGCCAGTGCTGCTTTATCCACTGCTCTGGCAGGCACCAACAGATGCTGCACAACATTAAGTGCTTCATCTGGTTTTATGGACTGGCAGGTCCCATGCATGTGGTCCTTACCAAGGTCGACATCTTCCACCCTTGGCCACTGGGAGTAGGGGACATTCTTGCAGAAGGCCTCCAGAATCTTCTCCTTCACTTGGCTGAGTGTGTCTGTATCCATGGCTCTGACACTCAGGGAATCCATCCCACAGCCTTGGAAGGAGACGTTGAGGTTCTGCAGGCAGAGGCCGCATTAGGGACAACCTGCCAGGTTCTGCTGGCTCCCAAGGATGCTCAGCAGCTGTGGTGCCCGCAGAGTTCTGGCTGGTGTGCCCTGGGCCCTGTGCTGATGGAAATCAGGCTGAACTAATGTGGCCATTGATGCTTTACAGCATGCGAGGTGCTGATTTACAGCCCTAGGGGCTGGGGGCTCTGTTTGTTGATCAAGCCAGGAGAACACAGGGAACAAGGCTGCAGCCCCCCTCTCACGCTGTCTTGCTAACAGGGCTTGACCACCACGGGGCAGGAGGAAGGGTCAGCACCCATCACCAGCCTGTCCTCATCTGCTTGACTCCAACTGGTGACTAATGGGGCTGCCAAGGCTCATTGCTCAGCCACTGTTTGATGCAACAGGCCAAGCTCCACTGCTTAAACAAGCTCTAAGCCCGTTGCAGGATGGGTCTGCTGCAGTGCTGGAGCCCACAACCAGCACCACCAGTAACCAGCTCAAGTTCCTGAACAGTGGGACAAGCAACTGTGAGGGCCTGCAGGCTGCCACAGACTCTTGCCTAGAGACCAGGAAGAACAGCTGCTGCCTCGGTCGCAGCCAAAAGCTGCAGCACAATGAGAGCAAGTCTTCTATCAGAAACCCTCTCCTCTTTGTCTGGGCACCTCTTCCTTTCACAAGCTGTGCAGACCCAAATGCTATGAGCACGGCATCTCCCTCTCACCCCAGCTCTGGGGCAGCCCAGCACATCAGTACTCACCCTTGGCTTTGCCTCTATGTTCTCCCTCAGCAGCCACTCCTCATTGAGAGTGTACCTGGCCTTCCCCGTAATGGCATCGATGGAACCCTTGTTAATCTGCTGTTTGATGGCACAGATCAGCAGGAAGAAGGGCTCTCCAACTGTCTCCTGGGGAAAGGAAAGAATACCAAGTCAGCAAACTGGAGCCAATGGTGACAACTTCATCAGCAGCGTGGTGAGGACAGGCTCTGTGTGAACACTGAAGGTGCCTCCGCACACCAGGGAGGAGGACTACTTCACCCCAAGTACTGCAAATGCCCGGTGGGGCCATCGCCTCCCAACTCCTACCTGCATCTCTCTGAGCCTGCTCAGAAATTTTCAGACTTGTGGCAACGTGACAGCGCAGATGGGGAAGAGAACACAACAGCCACAGGCCGTTTTTGGGGATGCTGTAATTGTCAGCATCAACATACCCCATCCAAGTTCTCCAGCAAGCACTGGAACTGTGGAACACCACCAAAGGGCTGTGCCAGCCTGTGCTGTCTTGCGGGCAGAGCTTGGGTGCTGCTCAGAAGGCAGGGGCATATGTGTGGCTGTGCTGAGCGGGGACGTGCATACATGATGCTCAGCAAAATACAAATGTGCATTAATTTACATGTGAATTACACAGGAACTTCAGGGAGAATCTAGCACACGGTGCTACAGAGATGTTTCCTGCAATCTGACAGAGTGCAGACTGTGACATGCTGCACTCAGCAGGACAAGGAAGGGCTGTGTGCTGATGTGCACAAAAATCCAAGTACAGAGATATTTGGGCACCAGTTTCTCATGAATGTGTCAGCTGAATCCCACTTTGCACTGCCTGGTTTGCCACTGAACTCCATGGAAGTGAGCCCATGGCCTGGGCCTGTGGCTCTGGGAACCAACGTTCATACTTCTCATACCACAGCAGATCCCTCATCACAGCAAAACAGAGAGGATCAGGGTCAACAAGCTGTTCCCATGAGACAGCAAGCAAACATACCATTTAACTCCTTACATTCATCAAAGATAAGCTCATAGAGAGAGGTGAACTGTGGCATTGCTGGAGCAAGAACCAAAAACATGACAGGGAGCAGCTATTTGTGATGTGGTTCAGCTGCACAATTTAATGCCAGATTTCTGATCCACTTCTGCCTGCTGCACTGATGTGCAAGGGAAACATAAGCTATTTTCTTAAGAAACTTCAGTGCTAGGGTACGTCCCATTCTCCCTAATGTTCATGTGCCATTTCCTTCCAATAAGGCAAGTGCAAATTCTGCACATTTATGTGCTCTGAGCATCCCCCCACGCCCCGTACACACAGCCCTGCCATCTGAGAGCCTGCTCAAGACAACAGATACCCAATGGTTTTGGTATTTCTCAGCTAGGAGCTGCTAAATCCTGCTAAAAGCTGTTCAATCTGCTTCTTAATTAAAACTTGGTGATTCTTTTATTCTAATTGCCTTATTGCTAAAGCAATTAGTTCAATGTCAGTTCGGATGTGCTGCATTTGGTGCGGTTGATGATATGGTGCTACAGCAGGGCTGTCGGTGGGCACACGCCGTCTGTGACAATGGGGCACTCACTTCCTTTTCAAGGGTAACTTCATGAATACAGGGAAGCTCCCTGGGTCTGCTGCAGGGGCTCAATGATTCCTGCAATGCTGCTGTGAGCAGACAGCAGAAAATGGACTCAGAACAGGGCTGCGGGTGCTGGAATGGAGGAAGGCATGGCTGCCAGAGTGTAGAGGAAGGTGTGGAATCAGGGAGGTGGAGAAGCTGAGGATTGCAAAGAGTGGAAAATGTGCAGAAGACACAAAGAGAGAAAGGCAGGAGCAAGACATAACAAGGGGACAACACTGATATGAAGACCTCCTCAGGCTGCAGTACCACTGTCCCCATACTGTGAACCACAAAACACCACTGGCTGGCCCTGCACACAGGGTTAATGGTCCCCAACACTGGCCATGCTACCAACAGGAACCCCATTTGTGTCACACATGAGCAGGGACAAACCCGAGGCTAAACTCAGAGCCAGGCTCTGGAGCCTGCCCATCCCTGTCATGGGCAGCTCCAGCTGCAGGGAGACTGCAGTGCCTCCAAAAACATTAAAAAAGGGCAAGTCCTGCTGATATGGGAGGTCCCTTATGGCTTGAAACGAGCACGGGCTGCACGGGTCAGGGCTGACTCTGCAGCACCTTCCTGCACACGTAAAGCTGCCCTGGACACAGCAGAGCAGGGAGCGGGCATCGTGGGGCAGCGGGAATTGTGGAGCTGCGGGAATTGCGGAGCAGTGGGAATTGCAGGGTCATTGTGGACCCGCGGCAGGATGCACGAGCAGGATCTGCCCCAGGCCGGGCCACAGGGGACACAGTGACAGCGCTCCACTGGCGAGATGCTATTTCTGTTTGGCTTTTTGGCTTTCAGGCTCGGGAACTGTGGGATGTTATGGAAATCTGCAAACGTGCTAATCAGACAGTGAATTTCAAAGCAGGGAAAGAAGGGTTGGCAGGCAGGGACTAGAGATAAAATGGCAAACTTGTGAAACCTCCAGCATTGTTCGGAAAACTCATCTGGAAAGGAATCAAAACTGTCTTTGGACTTGGCTAGTTAGGAGAAAGGAAGTTTAACCAGAAGAGATCAGTGCTGATTCAGGACAAAAAATACTTAAAAAAACACAGTCTGGGGCCTTTTTTCCTCCTATTGTGAATGTATTTTAATGAGACTTCATTTTCATTTTTGACTGAACTGTTATGGGCCCTTAAAGCTATCCAGGGCACCGAAATAACTCTGCAGTAATGGAAAGCACAGTTCAGGCTGGCAGGACTTGAACTGTTCCACGCACGTGGAGCGTGGGAGGGCTTCATTTTTATATGCTTGGGAAAATAAGAAGGTTTAAAGCACAGACTGGATTCACATGTTGCTGCCCTATTAACACAGCTCTGACAAGTTATTATAGATGTCCTCCCAGGAACATGCTACAGCCATTTCCAAAATGTTTCGGTGAGGCTAGGGTGGGAAAGGCACAGAAAACAGCTGCTTATCCCAAGTACTAATTTTGGGACAATTATCTGTTTGCATTCTGTGAAGAACCAGACCTCAGCTCCATCCCACATGCAAAACTTGGGGAAGCTTGGACTCAGACATAAAAAGCTGAATTCCTACTTTTCCTTTAACTCCCTGACTCTGTTGGGAGCCAGGCACAATGATACCATGGTAGTTCATGGGGAAGGCTTTCTTTTTCAGCTTTTCCCACCAAAACTGTAGCACAAAGTAGAGACATGGACCATTTCATCTACAATTTTCACTCAGTTCCACAGAAACAGAGTTCTGCACTGATTGTGCAAATGCTGCAAGTTCCCTCTGAGCCCCTGTCGCTTGCAGCAAGCCCCCTGCTAGCTCATCCCATCCCCTCACACACTGAGCCAGCCCCCATCACTGGTGACTCCATCGCCTTCAGGTGCCCTCCACATGTGCAGACCACGAGTGCCTGTGACCGGCAGCTCCTTCCCAGCTGAAGACAGCTCCTTCAAATCATTTTCCCCCAAAACACAAATGGACGGGCTGTTAGGCAGAGCATTAATGCAAAACAAATGTTTTGAGCATGTAGCGTTGACTTACAAGGGAAAATACAAGCACTTGGAATTTTTCCACTGCACGACGGCAGGGACTTTTGCAGCAGCTGTTTCGAATAGACATTGTGATTAATGGGGATAATTCAGGAATGAAAACCAGACCCATCATCACATGTCTGACAGAGCAGTGCTATAGGCAGGCGGGCAAGTCTTCTTTTTAACCAAGAAATACCTCTCTGAAGGCAGCAGAGTTTGATCCTGAAGAACACAAGGCGCAAGGGAGGCGTTTGGCTATCACTAGTATTTAAATCACAGCCCTGAACTGACACCAGCCGTGTGGAAGGAGGTGCTACCTGTTCCACCACAGGGACTCTGTCCTCATTTGTGTGGTGGGGAAGATGCCAGCTTTGCTGATCTGGATTGAGCCTCTGTCCCTTTGCACAGCTGGGCTTGTGTCACCTGGGACAGTTCAGGGGCCTCTTCAGACATTCCTGTCTGACCAATTCTTTTCCGTCTTTGTATTTCAGGAGCAGCTCAGTGTCTCTGATCAAGTCCCCACCCTCAACGTGGAGCATGTGCGATGTCAGAGTTTCTTGGACATCAACTTCACTGCACTGTAGTCTGGAAACCATTTACTTTCAGAGATGGGACATAGGCTGTGATGATGCTCTGCATGGCCGTGGCTTCAGGCTGGGCATGGGAGGCACAGAGGGAACTGCCAACTCAGTGTGCAGCCTTAGCCCCTGCCGAGGACCTGCTGCAGGCGGGTGGAAATGCACATTCAGCCAGTGGCCCGACAGCTCTGCAAAGGACCCAGTCACCTCACAGTCCTGCTCCCACCATACCCCATTCTCGTCCTCCCTCTGCAGGGCAGGTGGGGCCACGAGCAGGGGAAAGCCAGCTCAATGCTCCCACCAGCACCGCCTGGTGCTGGGGATGGCCACAACCTTCCTGGCCCAGCCCTGGACTAGCATGTGGGAACGGGCAGCTCCCACCCGGCACCCCGGGGATGGGCAGCGCACTGCATGTGGAGCTCCTCACCATCACTGAGCTGTATAACGTGCCCAAGCCTTCAGGCCCGCGTGATAAGGCTCCACTTTCCTCTTTTTCTTCTCCCTGAGAAAGTCTTCTTGCACAATGTCCATTTTTAGCACAGGCTGGAGCTGGATCAGATGCCTCACATGTGGTCTCCACTCCCCAAAAGGAGAGATCAGCACTTTTTTTTTCTCCAAAGGTTTAACTACAGGCACAAAATCTGAAGATTAAAGAATTTCACTAATTTCCTCTTTTCTGCCCTTACAGGCTCGATAGTTGTGCCACATCGGCACAGCCATGCTCATCCACTCCTGTAGCTCTCCTTTCATTAGACTGGCTAATTGTGTCAGCTAAAATGAAAGATTATGAACTACAAAACCACAGGCCTTAGGACAAAAAGTGATCAGCTGGGATCAGAAGACATCACAATATGTATGAAGACAATACAGAATCGCTTCTGTGGGTGTAAAAAACACTTTGGGAAAAGAGATTTTTTCAAAGGCTTTTCAAGGCTCTCCCCTGTGGGTATAATGGGGTGTCCTCCAATTAACTGCTGTGGAATCAATTAAGTTATTGCTCAATTCTTCTGGGAAATTCCAAACATAACTGGCAAACGTTGGAGATAAAGAACCGAGCAGATGGACTGCTGATGGCTCTGAGATGCCAAACATATTCCTCCTCATTACCGTCAGAAGACAGTCAGCCTTCTGGCACAGACATCCCCCCTCTCCTGCTCGGATCTGTGAGGAACCACGAGGATGCCTCTGCGTAAGAGGCGCCACACACCAATGGGCACCGATATGGAGCAGCCCCTGCCCCAGTGCCCCCAGCCCTCCCGAGCGCTGGGGCTCCTGTGCCCAAGATGAACACAGCTGACTGGTCAGCATGGCTGTACCAGCTGGTCACAGAAACAACACACAACCAGGTGGTTTCCAAAACCTCGAGCCATTCTGGTTATTTTTTTGCTCCCCTGTGGCTCTTCCAAAGCACAATGAAAATGTCAATCTGTGCTCCAGCCTGCCGTGAAGACTGAGTTCACCAAAGCCCTGGGCAAAAGTGGAGAAGCAACTGAACTTCAGGTTGCTTTTCTACACATGAACCATTCAATACATCAGAGTTTGCCAACTGTTAGTAACCGTTTGAGTGGCACTGCTGGCAAGTATCAGGTCCTGGGCTGTCCCCCGCATCCCTCATCAGTGCTGCACACAAGGGTGACCCTGCACCCACGCAGCAGCAACCGGTTCTCTTACTCTGAGATAGCTGTACATGCAGATGGACATCCAGTTGGTGAGCATCTTTTCCACCACGGATTCTGTCCTCCTCAGCATCAGCTTGGGGTTTTTGGAAGCTGAAGCATCTATTAGATCCACCAAGAGGTCCTTCATGATGCTGGTGTAATACTCCAGTTTTCCATGCAATGCAATAGTAAGCAGGGAGGCCAGGTTACACCTGAAACACAGAACGGTATAGGACTAAAGCCCCAATCCAACGAGACTGAACTGCCAACTGGCACTAACACACATCTTTCAGACAATATTCATGAGCCTTCTCGATGGAGTTAGAAGTTTCAACCCTCCTTCAGTGCTGCAGGACCTTAGGTCAGCTTGCACCCTCTTACTGGTAAGCCAAATGAGTGAATGCTCTTCAGGGTTTATGGCCATCCATTTCTAACACAAAAGTGGGAGGCTAGTGTGTAACAACTACCCACTGAAACTCACAGCCCCAGACATTGGCTGGATTGCTACAGGTTAGGAATAAATCAGTCTGCCCCAGCTGCCAAGTCTTTGGTTCTGAAGCTCATACCTGTCTCTGACAGCAAAGTCCTTCTGTTGCTCAAGAGCATGGACAAACACGATGAGAAAGTGCTTGTTGTTGAGTAACGTAGAGAACAGAGAAATCCCTTCTTCCATATTGGGTCTGCAGTTTTCAGGGATCTGAAGAAAAATTTAGCAAGCAGACTGAGAAAACCCTGCATATTGGTTTCCTTCACATTTTATCCCCCTCAACTGCAGGGATGCCTCTAATGAGTGCAGAGGTACTGAGCAGAAAAGCCCCTCCTCCCTCTGCCTGACACAGCCAGCAGCTTTGCTGGCAAGGAACACACAGCTGGGCCAGGCGCAGTGGCCATTCCATTCTGTTCAGCACTCCTGACGATACCTGGAGCACTGTGGCCAGTTTGGGGCTCTCCACTACAAGGCAGATGGAGCAAGTGCAGCTCAGGGCTGACAAAACAATTAGTGGGTGTACAAGGAGAGGTGAAGAGGGCTGGGTTTGGTCAACCTTCAGAAGTTCTAAACAGAGATCTTACTGCAGACTCAGCTTCCCCGTGGGAGGGCAGAGAGGACAGAGCCAGGCTCTTTACTGGCACAATGCCAGGACAAGAGGCAAGGGACACCAGATGGAGCATGGGACCCTGACTAAATAAAAGGAAGGCACCTTCAAGGGCGTCCTACACTGGAATGAGGCTCCAAGAGGCTGTGGGATTTCTGTCCTTGAAGATATTTGGCACAGTTTGACAAGGTCCTCAGAATACTCATCTGCTTTTAGTAGAACCCCCTTCCAATCTGACTCTTCAATCCCTACTTCTTGTCTGTATGAATCCCAGCTCTGAGACAACAGCAGCTTTTACCAAGTCCCTGTTGCGAAGAATCTCACTTACGAGGAACTGTGATTGGGACTGAAGTGATATACAATATAACACACCCAGGAAGAAGAGCCCTCAGCAGAGCCAGGAAAGATCCCAGGCCAACACTTCATGTGAGAGCAGACCCACAGATCTGCTTTCTCTGGTCAGCCAAAGTTGATCCGATGGTGGTCTGTCTGAATGGTTAGCAACACCTGAAAAGCGTTTGTTCTGTTAGTGAGTTACTCACCTTCCATTCCCCCACCAGGAGTGGATGTGTTTCCTGGACCTGGGAGCCCACCTGGGAGCTGAGCTGCTGAGATGGCAGGATGTAGCACTCCTCATAGAGAGAGGAACACTGGAACCAAGCACAGTGTTAGGGGAGGGCACTGCACCCGCCAGGGGACTCCCTGTGTGCTGTGCACCTGAGGGGAACAAGATGGGGAGGCACGCCATTGGGACTAATGCCACCCATTCCAAAGACATGCATGGTGTTGGTTTATGGAGCTTTTAACCACTTTGCAAGAGCCTCCTGACTGAGCAAACACCACAACGACAAGGGGGAGGCAGACGTCTGTGCAGACACAAGGCTGTTAGGGCAGGGAGACTGCAAATAGAGTAATGTGACAGCTAGAAAACTCTCAGAAGAGAAAGCTTTATAGAAGACTAAATCAAAATAGAGGAGTTCTGGGTGTTTTAACATATGTAACTTTTAAAACAGATGGGAAAAATGTTTAAATCTCTAACATTCATATAGCAGCCTGAATCTTAAAGCCTCTAGTGTGCAGAGATACGGAGACTGGATAACTGAAAAACCTGAGTAATAGCTACTAATGAAGCACTCTGCAGTCATAAATCATCATCTCAGTCCTCAGCACCGACACACAACTGCCTCAGGGGTGAAATACAGCGGCAGTGAAGGGCGCACAGCGAGGCAGCGGAGCAGCCGGTGACGGGAATGACGGCACCAGCACGTCTGGTGCGGCCCTGGGAAAGGACCCTGGACAGACAGACTGGGACTGGGTGCCCAAGGGACATCTTACTGGGAGCACCATGCACCCAACCTTGGACAGGGAGGAAGGGGGAGACAGACATCCAAAAAGCTCCTGAGGATCGGCTGAGCTGCTGGGAATGCTCAGGAGCACCTAGCATGGAACAAAAAGCCGCTCTCCCTGAACACCAATGGCAGATTAACCCTTCAGCCACCCTTCAGCCTCTGCTGAATGGAGTGGGGTGACCCTGGAGCCCTTGGGAAGAAGGAGGAGTCCCCAGCACTCTGCTCATGTGAAAACTCTTTCAGAAGAGGGTGTCCAATGGCCCCGAAAGGGCAAGCCAGAGCAATGCCCAGGACAGTTGCTGCCAGCTTCTGTCATGTGCGAGCAAGCCCAACCTTACTTGACACCCCAGGAGGTGCAGCTCCACTTTTGATGAGAATTAAGGCTGAAATATGTGACAAGTAAATATGTAACAGTGGAATGATTTTGTGACACTGTAAAAGCCCTTTAGCAGAGCCCTAATCTGGTTGGGAAGTATCTAGGAGCAAGGATGTGCCTGTGACACACGCAGTCTCCTTACTTTGGGGAAGAACGTCCTGGTGACAAAGTGCTTGTACTCCAGGAAGGGGATCCCCTGGCTGCGGTTTAGCTCCTTGGTCAGGTCTGTCATGTCTGTCTGCAGCTCTGCAAAACCTTGCACAAAGAGACACGCAGGTGGTAAGAGCCCAAGACAGGCTGGCACCGCGAAAGAATGACACATCTCATTTCTGCCTCCTCAAGCCATTCCCTTGCGGCGGCTGAAGCTGGATTTTCTCTGAGCAGCAGATTCCCATTGGGGTTTAACCATCAGACTGTACATCTTGTCCCAAGCACTGACAGAACACACTCTGCCCCAGGAGCCCGGCTCCAGTGCAGGCAGTCCCCTCAGGACAGGACATCAGCTGATACAGAGGATCATGGACCGCGGGATGGCAGGTGCCTACACCTGGAATGCTTCTCCCATTGCTCTAGGAGGAGTGTGCTGCAGTTTCTGTTGCACCCAAGCATAAAGCACACTGAAGATAGCGTGGCCTTCAAGCAACCCTCTGACACAGCCAAGGGCCATTAACCTCAGGGCAGGGAAGCTGGTGGCACTGGAGATCAGCGGCTTGCCCAAGCCAGGCAGCCAGACAGCGGCAGGGCCACACTTCCAGCCACAGAGCCTCATTCCCAAACCCTGCCAAAACTCACAGGTGATGACAGAAATTCTCCTATAAATAATTCTATAAACTTCTACAGAGCAGAAGATGAATGACTTCAAGCCTGCTAACCCAACATCCCCCTCGTAGCCCTAGCTCCTCCTCAACACCCAGACAGTGACCTACCTTTGCGGATTTCCTCCCGGATCTGCGACTCCATCTCCTCCATCTGGAGCAGGGTTTTCTGCCAGTAGCGCTCAGCTCTGCGGCTTTTTGTGCAGAACACAAAGAGAGCTGGAAAAGAGGAAGGGAACAGGCCTTTTGGACCCGGGCTCGGGAGAAGCTGCAGCTGGAATCAGAGCAGTTCTCTCTAACACGGGTGCAGAAAGCTAAACCTAGAGTTGGTTTCACACCTATCACCAGACTGGTATCTGCTCAGGCAGTTGTTGATTATCTGTAAATAAGTAAAACCAGCTGGAACTTAACGATCAAGCTGTAACTGTCACCTTCAATTTAGGTCTGGGCTGTCCATATTCAGCTTAACTGTATACAAATGTGTTCCAGCTGATTAACGAATACAGAATTTAGGACATTTACCACCTGTATTACAGTGTTCATGTCTGACAGTCTTCCCATGCCTCCAGAAATATGTTTCTAATGACAAGTGGTGCTTTTAATAAATAGGGTGCATTACAGCCTTTATTAAAAATAAATTAAATCCTTATTAGAAACCTCTCATCTGCTGTGAACTGGCAGGCTTCCTGCTGCACAGTCATGCCGGGCATGCAATGAGCAGGTACCCTAGCCCGAGGACACAGGTGTGTGACACAGCTTCCAGCCAGGTTTGCATACCAGTGTGCCTGCTTCAGACTTGCAGCTAAGGATGCTGGCTCTGCCCTTCCTACTCTGCCAGGCACCTATCACTGCTTGTGGTCACAGGACCATCACAGGACCTCGGGGTAGGAGCACCTTTGGGATGGTATGGGACAGTAATACCTGTGACCAAACCCAGTTTCTCACATCTTTCTTTATTTTGTGTTATAGTAGCTACTAAGTGTTTGGGGAAAAGGATAAGTTTATAAATATCACAGGTTCAACTAACAGAGTTGAGCTGCAGATTCAGCCAGCAAAACCTCTGTGCTGCAGGGAGCTGTGGTCCTGGTACTAGCTGCATACCATACAAAGAGTGGCTACCTGCTGCACCCAGACCAGCTTCAGCTACTGCACAACTGCAGCACTCCAATGAGAAAACCCTTGGCACAGCCCAGGAATGCATCGTTCTTTCCCTTACCTACGACAGAGAGGACCAGCAGGATGCTGCAGATGACAATGGAGACGATGATCGCGGTCTCGCCTCCCCCAAGGTGCAGCATGGCAATCGTGTAGTTGAACTTTCCAACTTGGATCTGAAGAGGGAGGGAGGAAAAGCAGGAGCTGAGTAGCCAAGCGGCTGAGAGCAGGGAGGGACACAGGGCAGCACTTGGCAGACCTTTGCCAAGGACTCACTGACCACGCTGGCACAGCCTCCCAGGCTCTGTGGGAGGCCAGGCTGTGCCTTTCACTGCCAGACCCTGGGGACTCCGTGTGTCTCAAGGGAGCCCAATTCCCTTCCTGCGCTCTGGGGGAATCCAAGGCCACTCTCAGCAGGCTGAGATGTCACAGCAGCATCCACCCCAAGGCCACCATAGCGCTTTGGTGGCAGAGTTGCAGGTCCACTCATGGCCCCACTGTACCTGCCCCAGAAGAGACAGTCCTTTCCTAGCCCATGGCACCATACACGACTGCCTGTGCTGCTCTTACTAGAAAACCACTTCCACTAATTAGTAACTTTGTTATGGCTCTGAACAGCTTTTGGACCCCTGCTGCACTTGCCTTTCTCCTCCAAAAGCAGAACTGCTGCCATCCAGAAGAAGGAGGGTTAAGAAACTTTGAAGTCCTTGAAATACAAATAAGCTAAGGGAATAAAAATAAATGAGACCATAGACTAGTAATGATCTTGCGGCTAAAGCAGTAAAAGGGGTGTCAGGAGGTGCTGGCTCTGCTCCCAGCCTGTACTTCTTGTGACATCAAGCACAAAACACTTCAGCTCAGTCCTTGGGTCTCCTGATCTCCAGAAGGGAAGAGGCTAGCACACAGGCTGCCAAGTTACTGGGTGCCATTTACAAATGGCTCTTTGGGCCCTTGGGATGAAAGGGCCTTATCAGCATCATCTGATAAGGAAAACTCATGACCACATGAGGCTTTCGCTTCTGGAAATGTGAGTTTCACTTCTCTCGAGGAATGAGAAGTGAGAGAAACTTGAGAACAAAACCTAGAACTGAGGTAAGGAAGAGCTGCAATAGTGTTACGATTACATCTTCATCATGAACACCTCCGGGAAAGGTGCCCACTGGGGTGAAATTCCAGCAGCTCTCTGCCACTGGACTGAAGCCATGCCAAAAGCGGGGCCTTCCCACCACCTCCATCACCAGACATGATGTCGCACACAGCTCCATCCCAAGGGAAATCCAGCCCTGGCTCTGGGAGCATTGATGAGGGCACGGCTGCTGCCAGTGGAAGGTTTCAGACAGTGACAGCTTTGGTATCTACCCCAGCACATTGTCCAAAAGCCATGGTGCTGGACAGGGACAGGAGCCACAGCACTGGATGAGCACCTGAGCAGGTTCACTCAGCATGCTATCTCACAGCCACGTGCCCAGCCCCAGGATCTTTACCTCTTCCCTCTGAAATGCTGCAATCAGGCAGATCCTCAGTGTGTTTTGAGTCTTTTTTTCCCCCATCAGCTCAACATTTTGCATTTTTCAGAGGAGAAATCCCATGGCTGCTGTTTAGTTCAATGTTTAAACTCTTTGGTCATGAAAAAACAGCAGCCTGAAGGCTTTGACAAGCTCCCCTTGCTTATGTGGACAGCTCTACTCAATACTCAGTGGAACCAGGCAAGGCCCCTGTGCACGCCTGCTCCGTGTCACCAAAGCCATTTCATGTGCGTTACAAGGCAGTGGCCACCTGTGGAATGGCCGGCAGGCCATGTGCGTAGGTTTAGTAAGGGTGCACAGGTATCAGTATAAGCAGATTATTTAGCTGCACTTTCATTGCTCATTCACTCTGAACAGCCTTGTGACATTTAGGGCTCGGTATCATTCTCCTGCTTCCTGGGGACCTGCCCTGAATGGTTTATGTCACACCAAGACTAGCAAACTCAAATTCCTTTTCTTCCCCAAAGGGATTTCCCTGTTTATCAGTTCTTACCAAAAAAAATTACTCTGTTTAAAATTTCCATTAAGATGACTCAGAAAATTCTGCTACTTCTGCATTTCCCTGTTTCCAGTTTGCAACATAATTTCATACACCTCAGCTTGTTGCCAGTAAACTGGACAACCCTGTTAGTGAACTGGTTGTGCATCCTTATGCCTTTCTTCTGAGCAGCCCAAGTCCACAGCTCCTCAACTCCCTTCAGCCTTCCTCCTCCTCCCTGCCCATGCCACAGGCTCCCATCCATCCCCTGCCAACACATGGACTGGGAGGGGACAGCAGGGTCTGGAGGTGGAAGAGGGTCTGGAGCAGGTCCCATGGAGGTGGAGGTATTTTGTCTCCAGATACAAAGATGCATAGTCACATCCTTGCATGGCAATGGGCTGTGTATGACATGAGGGAAACTGAGGGCAAGCACAGCAGTTCAGCCAAGCCCTCTGGAAAACAGGGCAGTAACAAAGCGTGGTGAATTTGTAGACACAGAGAGGAAAAACAGCCCTGAACACTGAACTCTTTGCAGTGACAAAGCAGCAGTCCTTGGAAGCCCTGAGTACTCCTCTCACCCTCCCAGTCACACACAGGGATCCAGCTCAGTGAAGGTTGGACTCTCACAGCCACTTGTAGCCCTTCTGCTAGTGGGAGAAGAGCAACTGGCTGAAAGCTGCAAGGAAATCCCCAAACATATCTCATGAGGAGCAGAAAATCACTGCAAGTGACAAAACCTCACATGCCTTAAGACCTCACCATGCCTTAGCAGAACTGACCAGCCTTTCCTGGCACACAGCAGCCCCTCCCCACAACTCAAGGCAGCCTTCATCCCGATACCCTGCATCCTGCTGACCAGCTGCCCTGGGACAGCTGCCAGCATGGCATGCTTTGTCCACGCTTTCACTTGTGCAGCCTTCTGCAGGGTCACCAGTGAGTGAGCTGGCCAGATCCTTCGCACGCAGGGTTTGCAGTGGGAGCCCTCTGCCCCACACGCTCAATGCGCTGAGGCTCTGCCACTCACCGTCACAGGCAACTGCCTTTCCGAGGTGCTCAGAGACTCGTTGATGGAGCAGTGGATGACTTTGTCTGAAACAATCTGGATCTCACACGAGATCAGGCCGATTTTCACCTGGTACTCATTGCTCTCCAGGCCCAGGCTGTCGGGCTCTTTCTAAAGGCAGAAAAAGAATCGGGATGTCAGGCTGCAGCACAGCAGTTAAGAACTGCAATCAATCTTCCTGCTTTACTTCCCATATTCCCTGTTGTTTTGCAGACCTCAGAAGACTCTCCCTCACCAAGGACATTTTTCCAGCACTCCACAGGAAAGCCAGTACTGGGCCATCCCCTGTTTTCCTGTTTCCCATTCTTCACTCAGCATGGGGCATAGGATGAACAAGCTCCTCATGGAACCTGGAAAAATCTGCTTTTGATCTGGCCTGCTGTGCATGGAAGATAAGGACGTAAGCACCCATCTGGGAGGGGGAAGGATGTACAGTGGAGGGGACAGCCAGGGGATGTGCCTGCAAAGTCTGAGAAAGGGGGAGCACATTTCTGGAGCACTCTGCAAACAGTGAGAACTTCCTGCAGCAAACAATGACCTTTGAATTACTAATGCTCATTGTGCAGGCCACTCAACTTCTGCACCCTGACTTCCTTGTGAGCTGAGCTGAATTCAGTAGCCAAAAGAAAAGGATGCATGATCTGTTTTAGCAGGAAAAAATACCTATTGTCAGGCCCTTCTGCAGCACCTGGCTGGTTACAGGCCAGTGCATTTTCATTCTTTCCCACACGTCCAGCATTTCATTTAGCCCCTTGCTATGACATCCTCCCCAAGCAGCTCTCTGGCATTGTGCCTCAGAAGGCATCCCTAGGTCAGGCTGCATCTCCTGGCACACAGAGATGCAGCAGCAGACTGAGCCCAAACCACCTGCTCCTGCCTCTCCACTTCCCATCCACCCCTTCTCTCTCCTGTGTCTGTGGACAGCTGGTACTTAGGACTGAGGAGTTGCCCAGGGCAGAGAAGGCAGCACCCAGAGAGAAGCAGAGCTGTGACAACCACCCTCTTACGTGTATGACCAGAGTTAAGGGCTCGCCAGGATGGTGCTTGATCCACTTCTCCTTCTTGGCCGTGGAAAACTGGGGGTCGGCATAGTACCCCAAGCTGAACTTGCTGATGTGCAGGGCCTCCTCGGGGTACATCTCCTCATCCAGAGCCGAGCGATCATCTGTGTAGAGGCGCCCGTTGAGGTAGAAGTCGACGGGGGCCGGCTTGCTCCCCACAGTGACGTTGGAGGCAGCTGGAGAGGGGCAGGTGATCGTGGTGTCAGTGTGAACCTTACAGCGCTGAAAGCAGGAGAATGTGAGCATGTCAGAACCCAGCACCATGAGTGCTCCCAGCCCATCCTGAGGCATGGGCCAAGGCCTCAGCTTCATATCTCAGCCACCCTCTGGCAGTGGGCATGCAGCCCTACTCCATCACTGGGCCATGCTCAGCCACGACACCCACCGTGTGCTCTCTGCCGATGCCACGGACAGTCATGGACACATTCTGGACCAGCCCAAAGCCTCTTCCTTCCAGGGTGATGATTCTGCCCCCACTTTGAGGAGAAGGGAAGAAAGAGAGGGTGACTGCAGAGGACAGTGCAGCAGCAGGGTGTGATGCCTGCAACTCCCTCCTGTCATTTTCCCAGAGATGTTTCCAAGCTGCTTGAGCAGAAAATGACTCAACAGCCAAAATCTTCTTCCTACTTACAGCAGGGATCCACACAGCTACTACAATATCAGGGAAGGAAGAAAGGAAGGAAGGAGGAGTAGATGCTGGAAAGGGAGGGGCCTCTTTCAGCATCAGTGAACTGTCCCCCTTACTCCCACTGCCCAGAGGAATAGCCTCTGCATGCCGGGGTACGCAGCAGGTGCCCCGGCCATGGTAAGCAGCCTGCAAAGCGATGGCCCCAACACATCCCCTGCCCTTGCCCCTCCCTGTCCCTGTCTCTGCCCCTGCCCTGCTGCAACCCACAGAGAACCATGAAACTTGGAGAGGGAAGAGTCCCTCATCCTGCATATTCCAGGAACTGCGGATTTAGGTAAGATGTGACAGTTGCTGTGTTTTGGATGTGCTGGGGAAAGAATGCAACATGTGGGCCTCTCACGATGCAGTCACCGAAAAAGAATAACGAGCAGCCCCAACGTGCACAAGGCAGAGCAATTGCTGGAGAACTGTCACCACTCATCTGCACCCTGGATTTACCTTCCCCTTCCCCCGTATCACATTTGACCTGTTTGGAGTATCTGCCAGAGAACAGACAGGACTTATAAATCCTATTATCTGAAGAGCACTCCAGGCCCAGTGACCTTGGGCACGAGGCCCCAGGGTTCTCTAAAGCCTGGGGATATCACCAAGTAGTTGTGATCCAAGTTTCTAACTAGGAGCTTGTCACATCTGCAGACTAGCGTACAACTTCTGTTTTGGTTGAAATTTTGGTTTTATGGATTATTTTATCAATATGGTAAGAGAAATCAGATCCAGTTAAATTTTTACACAAGTTATTGATGCCTCATGGTCAACAGCCTAGCAACACACTGAAGCAGTCAGACTGCACGAGCCATGCCACAGGCTGGAGAGAGCCTGCAGTTATGGTCCCTGTGCTCTGAAATTTGGGAACTGCTGTAAGTACCAAGGAAGCAGACTAAGGTGACTGAGAAATACCCCAGTGGTTTCCTTTGTGGCTACTGCCAGGGCCATTCTTCTCTCATCTCTTTTTAGACACCACTCTCGCCACTCAGCAGTTGGGAGCCTGAGAGGGGCTGTGCCTGGCTGAGTCATGGCTCTGCCTTTCCCCTAACATTCCCACAGCCTGTGGCCTTGGCACTGTGCTTGGGAACAGAGAGGCGGCTTTGTTCCAAGGGGATCAGACCACCAGAGCCTGCTCATGCTTGCCCCTGGGCGTGTGCTTTCAGCAAGGTCCTGCCGGCACAGTCGCTGGCCTCCCAGATTTCCTGGTCAGCCCTGGGTTTTCCAGGCTCCACAGCTGAGGAGGGTGGGATTTCACCATGCTATCCAAAGGAACAGAAGCCTGAGAACTCTACAGAGATGTGAAACTAAAAGCAACACACTTTAAAAATGAAATACTGTGACCTCAGGGAAGGCTGAAATCCAAAATTACAATTCTCATCCTCTAGCAGTTTTACTGCCAAGAAAAATCCTCAGGGTCTCATTGAGCCCACACCTGGGCCTCCCCAAAGCACTCACTAGGTGTGCACAGTACAGTTATGTGAGACCTGTTCTACTCCTGTGCTGAGGTTACCTGGGAGCACCCCAAGAGGAAACTGAGGTGCCCTCTGTATCCATCTGCAAGGCAATGTGTCCACCCCATGGCTGAGAAACCCCTTTCTCATGGCAGGACCCTCTCCCACCATCCTGGAGCTGACTGTCTCTTTCACAGCTATCTCAGCTAGGGCAGGATCTCACCTGATCTGGCTCTTTTTGGGGTTGATATCTGATATAACCGGGTTCTTCTCATACTTGAAAGTGACGTTGCGGTTGGCACAAGACTTGTTCTCGAACTGCACGCAGACTGGCACAGCAGTGGTGAGCTCCGCAGCAGGCACGGTGCAGGTGATGGTGCTGTCGGTGCGGCTGCGTGGGGAAGGAAGGGTGAGCTGTGGAGAGCTGCGGCAGAGGCAGAGGCCGGAGCCTGGCTCGAGCAACCCCTGCCAGGCAGGTGGCAGCCACAGGGGAGAAGGAGCTTCCAGTCACATGCCAACCACCTGTTACACCAGGGCTGCTAATGAGCAGTTCTCAGCACACACCATCCCAGCTGCAGGGCCGATTCCCCATACAGAGAGAAAGGGCCGGCAAAGGGATGCTACGCCAGCATGCAGTGGTGCCCCCACCAAAACCCCCACTCTGTTTGACTTCTCAGGGGACAGTGCCAACCTTCCTAACGCTTTGGCTCTTGTGCCAGCCCCCAGCCACTTGCGCCAGTCCCCAGCCACTGGAGCCTAACGCTTTGGCTCCAGTGCCAGCCACCAGCCCTGCTCCCACCTGAGGTCAGTGCACTGCTTGGAGGAGTTGATGAGGACATGGAGCTCTGAGCCAACATCCAGCCTGCTGCCTCTGATGGTCACTCTTGTTCCTCCTGCCTTTGGGCCATTTGGGGGAGTTATAGACTGCACCAGGGGAAGCTAAAAATAAAGGGGAAATCTGTTTACTAGCCTGGTAAATCCGCAGCTGGATACTCCACACTGTACATGGAAAGTGATTCAGAACATGTAAGTGTCCAGCATGTGAGGCTTGAACAGCAGCACAGCAAAAGCTTTCTCTGGCAGGGCTTCAGAACAAGAGAAGTGGTACAAACACTAAGGAGTGAGATCCTATAAAACCTCTACGATTCTCTGTGGTCCCTAAATATTGGCTGTAAATGAGACGTGGGGCCAAACAGGAGCCCAGGATCCCACCCGTCGCTTCAGATTTCCAGCAGGAGGTCCAGAGCCAGTGACAGCTCAAGGTCCATCAATAAAAGGAAATTCTCTCCCACCATCTCTGCCCTTCCAGATTCATGTCCTCCTAAATGCAAGGATAATGTTAAAGCCCCACCAGATGATGGCCTTGAGATTGGTGAGAACAGCCACCAGGGTCTAGATAATTGAATATCAAACCCCTGCTAAGGAAGCTTCAAATCTGCACCTCTTGAGGCAACAGGAGCTGAGGGGGAAGTTACTTTGCCTCTTGCCATTTGCAGCAGAAATTAGCGTGTATGTTATCTGTGTTTGCAGCCCCTGGAAACCTTCCTGAGATTCATGAGCTGGAAGCTTTGATAACTCACGCAGCGCTGAGCCCTTGTGTCTGCTCACAGGCACCCCAGGAGAGGCTGCTGGCAACATCCCTGCTCCATTTGAGCAGGACAGCCAGGGCAGAATAGATAATGATCTTGAGATCCTTCCACAGGGCACTGGTAATTCCCTCTCAGACTGCACATGTCCCAAGCCAGGAGACCCACGGGGGCTGGTCCTTCTCACCCCCGCCCATCCCTTGCTCAGCAGAGCAGACGCACGGGCAGGGCAGAAAGGCAGTGAAGCACAAGCTGAGCCTGCTGCTAATGCCTTGTCTGGCAGTCCTCACCACACAAACCCACGTATTAATATCTACCCTTCCCCATCCTACACTCAGAAGGCTTCACTCCTCTACAGCCATTTCCTCTGTTGGTTCTGACTGGCACCCATTTCCACAGGATTCGTTTCGCTAGTTTTTATTTCTCTGGGTGTCTGCAGGCAGCTGTCTCCTGCCCTTGGCCCCTAACCTGCACATTCACAACTGCAGCTACAACAGCAGCAGAGAGGATTATTCCTGTTCCCCAAAGCCCTCCAGCTCTTTCCCTCAGCCAGAGCCAGTGGCTGCTGCTCTCGGTGCACTGCCAGCACCAATTGCCTCTGTTGCAGCTTTGGCAAATCCAGCTCATCCATAGCCTCCTACAGTGTCCTGAAGACGCAGCTCCCTCTTCCTCAGCACAATTACAGCTGAATTCTGTCTCTCCTAGACATATATACTGGGAACTTTGAAAGACGTAGCACACAAACAATATTTAGTATTTTATGAAGGACCTTCTTTGGAAGGGCAGTTTTGAAAGTCTTTTAAACTTTTCCAGACAAACTGTACCAGTGCCTAAGCTGAGGTCTCTCCAAGACCAGCCTTGCATGGTGTAGGCTACTCCATTTTCACATCATCAGATGTGAGAGGAGAACCAAGAAAACAAAGTGTTGCTTGGTCTGCAAATGGTGTGGAAGCAACTTTCAGTGTGAGATACCTCCAGAAACGCATCATGTAGCGTTCCTCCCCAACACATGTGTGCACAAGGCAGGGCACTCCCTCACATCTGCACCAAGCTCTGCTAAGACAGACAGACAGATGGAAGCTTTCTACTGTGCCACCCAAGCAGGAACAGCTCCTCTCCTGCTCCAGGGGGGTCCTGCTCCCCAAGCTTGCCCAGGAGCTGCCAGCACAGGGCTGCCATGGACCCAGGCAGAGGTCAGGGACAGGCTTTGTTTCAGGATTGGTGCTTCCACAGGTGTTTCCTGAGAGGCTTTTCCTCCGATTAAGAGTGGGTGAAGGAGCCCCCCAGCTCTTTCTCGCTGTCTGGGCCTTTCTCCCCTCTGTCTGCCAGCCAGCGGACCAGCAGTGGGAGATGTGCCAGCTCAGCATACACATCCTGAGAATCCCCAAACCCCGGGACTGTCACTGGGTTGTACCCCAGTGGCATCTCAGTCTGCTCCCAACTGCTGGATCTCGGAGACAGTTTGGATGTGAACCTGTACACCTGGAAACTATGGAAATAGGATCCAGGAACTCCTGCTGACAGTGGCTTGGCAGTGCCATCGCCTCACCAGTCTCTCCTTGTGTGGTGTAAGACTTGGCTCTGCTGGGTGCTGGGACGTGCCATGCCTGTGATGGCCGCATGCTGTGTAACCCTCCCTGAACTAAACACTCAACCTGTCATTGGCTACAGGGGAATCACATTCCATGATCTGCACCAAATTCCTCACAATGGCCACCAGGAATCAAAGTCGTTTCCTGGGGCTTTAAGTCTCCTCCCAGGTCAGCAGCTTGCAGCACGGACTGTCCTGCCCAAGCTGAAGCCTGAGTGGAGGCACAAAGGCTCCAAGCACTCCACATGCCCTCAGCATCCACCTGGTGTGGCTGTCCATGAATACCATCCAGCCAAGGACAAGGGTCTTGTATGGAAGAGAAATGCATGGATTTCTCTCAGGTTTACAGAGATGAAAGCTATCTTTGTGAGACAGCACAGCACAAAGCTATAAAGGGCTTTTCGTTGCACAATGACATGGGGTTAGCTCCAGTCTAATCCCTACACATTATTTCATGCAAAACCTAACACAATCTCTACAGCAAAAGTATCAGTTTTAAATAATGTGAGTTCATGGAATGTAACTTACACAGCACAAAGGGACTTCACAAGTCTCAAAAAATCTCACAGGTTGTAACAGCACTTTGGCAAAAGAGGTGGAAGAAAACTGAGCTCCTTTTTATAGCAAGAGAAATGTCAATAAAGCTGGGACGAGATACACTCCCGCAGGAGCTGAGTCTGGGAGCGTGGCTGTGCTGCCAACATCCTACTGCGATTCTGCCAGACCCTGGTCGGGTAACACAGGTGAGGCGACACCTCAGCGGCTCCTTGAGGACCCCAACACATTTAGTTGTAGATCCTGTTTTTCAGCCAGCTGGGGAAGGTGCAGGGAGCTGCAGACTTGCTTTAAGGGGCGCAGGAATCACCAAATAAACACTCAGGAGAGAACTACTCACCACATAGGAGTATCGCTCCCTGGACCTCCCCTCCCGGCTCACGTTAACTGTTACCACATCCGAAAATGCCTCCTGAGCCTCTCCGGTCTGGCACACAATCCTGCAGATGGATGAGGCAGATGGCAGTGATACCAGTGGTGGAGGGCAGCAGCAGCTGCCCTGTACCTGGCAGCAGGCACAGAGAGGGACAGGCATGGGCAGGGGACATGCAGGGGTCACAGTTCCTTCTCCCCGGCTGCCCCAACTCACATCTCAGAGACGACGTATCTGGCGGGCAGTGGGGTACAGTGCACGCTGCCCACCCGGACAGCACCAAGGATGTCGCTGAAGCGGCGGCCCAGGTTCCTCCCGCGGATGGTCAGCAGTGTGCCCCCCTCCAGTGGTCCACGCAGTGGCTCAATCTGTGGCACCAAGGGGTAAGTCATAAAGTCAGAGCATCACAGAATCCCAGAATGGTTTTAGTTGGAAGAGATCTCAAAGACCAGTGACCAGCAACCAGTGACAGGACTAGAGGACACAGCCTTAAGGTGTGTCAGGGGAAGTTTAGGCTGGACTTGAGGAAGAAGTTCTTCACAGAAAGAGTGACTGGGCACTGGAATGGGCTGCCTAGGGAAGTGGTGGAGTCACCCTCCCTGGAGGGGTTTAAGAAAAGACTGGATGTGGCATTTAGTGTCATAGTCTAGTTGACAAGGTGGTGTCAGGTCATAGTTTGGACTCAATGATCTCAAAGGTCTTTTCCAACTGAGTTAATTCTGTGATTCTGTGATCTAGACCCAAAGCCCAAGCCATCAGCAGTGACACTTTCCACTAGACCAGGTCAGGGGAGAACCAGAAGCTTTGGCCTTCATCCCTGAGTCAGTGCCCACGTCCTTCTTGAGCCTTGTGAAGCAGACAGACTCACTCTTCACACTCCTGCTACCCCAGTGAGCCTACCACCACACTCCCCTTACTCTGGCTTGGCAAAGGAGAAACCACCACACTTCTGTGCTGTGTTTGGCAGTGGGGTTTGGTCAAGGATCACTCCAGCCGCAAACACATCCAGGAAGAAACATGCTTCCTTCCACATCCCAACTTTGAATCCATCTCCTACACCACTTGATTCAACTGAGAGATGATGCCCCCGGTGCCGTGAGGGGACAGGGTACTGGCTGTGACAACATGATGAAGACTGGATCTTGTCCCTAGCAAGATGTCCTTGGCACCAGGTGACTCAACAGCATAGGAAGTCAGTGAATAGTTCAGTACTGCTCCTGACCCTGTCCTGTGCCAGGGACAATGAATGGATCCCTCCTCTGCTCCAGCCAGGACAGGGTGGCCAGTCCCAGCCCTCGGCCACGCCCACTTGCCACGCCACCCCACACCACGCCACACCACACACCTTCCACGTTGCCTTTGGGTCTTACCTTCCGAATATCAGGAGGTGGGCAGACGTCGGAGACCTGTGAAGGCTCAGTGTGCAGCCTGCAGCTGGAGCTGCTCTCGCTCCAGAGGCAGCGGTGCCCCAGGTCCTCCCTCCCCAAGCACTGGGAGCAGTCGGCACTGCCGGTCGCACAGTTGTACACCTCCACTGAACCACCAGAGATAACAGACAACAAGCTTCAGGCCTGAGGCTCTCACAGCTTTGCTTAGCCTAAGGCAGTCAAACACACATTCCCCCCTGCTCCCACCACCTGCCAGATACATTAATCCCAGTAAAATCCAAAATCCAGTGGATGAGCAGAGCAGTCTGCATATACAGTGAGATGATGCAGCACTTGGCTACCATCCTCCAGACTTCTCAGACGGCCTGGGTGCTTGTTCTCACTGCAGTATCATTTAGCACTTTCTTTTTCTCCCCCTTGAAAAACAAACAACACCCAAACTCAGAACCTTTTGTCAATTTATGCTGCATATTTCCAACTCTCAGCATCCACATGGGAAGCTACTTGGCAAAGCTGGCTCCATCCTGCCAGCAAAGCAATCACATTGCTTCCACACTGACAAAAATGGCGTGGTTTGTGCTCTGTACAGTGTTTACAGTTCCTCTCCCTCCCTCTGTGACCATGAGGCCCTTTAATTGACTTCTCCCTTCAGATCTGCTCAGCTCAGCTTCCATGTTTTTCCTACACTGCCTTCACCTCTCCATTAGCTGGTGCCCTGCGTTACATTCTCTCTCCAGCCTAAAGACTTCTGCTGCGAGAGTGTGGGTATCCACGGAGGTAACAGTCAGACATGCTCAGGAAATGTGATTTTCGCACCTTTTCTCCAGAGGGGCTTTGCAGGAGTACATAAAACACAGAAACAGTCACATTTGGCACTTCTGCTCATGGGAGCATCTTCAGGCACTTCATGAGCAACTAATGAGTCCCTCAGCCTCAATGCTCTGCTGTGCCATGAAGCACCATGTGCTAATGAAACATCACCAGCACCAACACTCTGTCTGTGCCATGCTAACGAAACACCACCGGTACCGAGGGTCTCTCCTATTCTCCACAAAAAAAAAAAGCTTATTCCACCTTGTCCCCCACAGGGAGTTACACTGAGTGGTTTTCCACCCAACAGCAGACCTTGTATTCCTTCAGTGGACTATCAAAACACAGTGTATAATAAAAGCCAATAAATACTGAAATAACAAATACTAAAATCAGTGATTTCATTAAAGACACTATAAAAGATGCCCATGTTTATAACTGGCCTGGCAGATCTTTGTCTCTGATGCAAGGCAGTCTCTCTAACGTGACTCGCACCAGCCTAAGCAAAGTGAGGAGGAGTCAGAGCAGCCTAACTGTCCCATGGGAACTCCAAATTCGTATTCATATGGATGCAAACATGGCCTATGTAAACGAGCTCCTTCTCCATGCAGGAGAAAGGGGAATTCCACCATGCTCCTTCTGCTGTGGTTCCTAGTTCCTGCTCCCAGTGCCATCCACACAGAGAACTGAGTCTTCTGCACAACCAAAACCCAGTGTCCCACCCCTCTCCTCCAGGTTACCGCTGTATCTCAAAATTACTGATAACCTCTTCCTTCTGCAGAGAAGCCACATCTCATGCCTGCCCATGCTGGTATTTCCAGGTATTTTCACTTTGCAAGATAATCCTCCATCATTCATGGGGATTTATCATGAGGAAACCTTTTTATACTGGTCACTGTTTTGTCAGTGCTCATGTCTTTCTCCCTGTCACAGCCATCCTCTAAAGGAAAGCTCCCTTCAGGCTCTCCTTCTCCTCTGCACGTTGAATAAATCAGCCCCTTCTGCCACAACTGCTGGCATTGTCGAGAAGGGAAGGAGCCCAGGAATGCTGCTCCAGCCAGAGCCCATGGCGAAGGGCACTGCCAAGCCTCAGCTACCCACAGTGTGGCAGCCACTATGCAAGCCTGGCTCCGTGGCGGATCCACTGGGCTCATCCTGCCTGGGTACCTTGCCTGAGCACGCTCCAAGTCTGCCTGCCTGCCTGCCTTCCTCAATTTGCTGATGTAGCAAGGGCTTTTTTGGGAATCTGACCATTCTTCCCAGAGACAGAGAACAGGCTGGGGGAAATGTGCTTGCACATTTTATTCCTTCTCAGCACAGGAGGCAAAAAGAAGGACTCAATTTTCACAGCACGTGGAACCTTGATGCCATGCTCCTGTGAGAGCTGAGGCAAGAGCCCTGCCCTGTCCCTTCTCTCCCCCAGAGGAATTCCTCTCCAGTCAACACTGAGAGCACCCGAGCTGCCTGTGCTCATGGACAGGGCTTGACTTTCCCTGGCTGTAACAGCGATGTCGTGGGTGCCAGTCTGGGCTCTGGGCTCATGTTTGTGGGGGGCAATTCTGGGTAAACACATTTGTTGCATGTGCCTGAGAAAAGGAATTGAGCTGTGCCCAGTGGAACCATGGTCTCTCTCCTGCAGCCATAAACTCTGCCTGTGTTTGAGAGTCATTCAAGACAACCAGATCAGAGGAGCATAAAAATATTTTCAACTCAGACCTGTCATGATCTCTGGACTGTCGATAAATCTGTCTGGTCTGTCCTTCAGCTGGAGGTTCACTGGGAAGTGATGGCTTTTTTCTGATGTGTGGAGCTGTACACAAAAAACAAATGAAAATTTACAAAATTTAGTAAAATAGAACGTTCTGTACACATACTACATGGATTAACCTTCCTCGTGAGGCTTCTCATCTTCAGCAGAAAAGCAGGACGGCTCCTTTGTTTTAATCATTTTGCTGAGGGCCCAGCGAAGGGCACCGGGACACGGCGCACACAGTGGTGAGCACAGAGCACTAGCCTGCTGCTATTTTTAGTAGAAACGGACAGGAAAATGAACAGCCTGGCCTGTCTGTGCATTCTCAGTGCTGGGCTGCGATGCAGGTGACGTGATGGGGAAGAGCTCTTCAGCTTTCACTTGCAGTATTCCTACTGGTGGAAGTCCAAACATTTGCTGCCTTTCAGAGGTGCAGTCTGCCCTCTGACAACCACACACCGCTCTCCAGTGAGCGTCACAGCATTTTCTCAGGCCAATCAATTCCTTGTTCAAAATAAAAGCTACAGAAATAGCAACCCTGAAAGGTAGCCAATTTTTTTGCCTGAATTGAACTCTTCCCATTTAGAAAGGTAAACAAGCAGCTCTTTCCCAAGTCCCAGGGGAGCAAGGACCAAAGCCACTGCCGATCCCCATGGAGCTGGGAACACAGAACTGGTGACGTGTGTGCCCTGCCAGCATCAGCACACGCAGAGAGCCTCTTGCCGGATGGGCAAGTGCAGGACTGAGGGACGGAGGGAGGAGAGCAAGTGGTGTCCCACTGCCAGGTGGGAGATTAGGGGTAAGACCCTACCTACCCTCAGATCTCAGTATGGGGGAAACAGGGCTGGCAGCCTCAGCCCCTAACTCACCAGCACATGTACACACTCCACGGCAGAGGAGTTCACCCACCGGGCTTCAAATGTCCTGTCTGTCCCAAAATGGCACTCCAGAGCTGTCTCCTGGGAGAGGGAAGACAAGGGCAGAATGGCTGCAACAACTGTTTTGTGCAGTTCTCTGGCAGTTAATCAACAGGCTTCGCATCCCACCTTAGTTCTGCCATTGGTACCTGGATTCCATCGAAGTCAAACAGGAGATCCATAACCGACGCTACAAGTGCAGACCAGGAGCTGTGCCTGACCCATGGCACAGACCAGATGTGCCTGGCTGGGCTCTTGTAACCCCAAAGGCAGGGTACCGGGGTTCCTCTGTGCTGGGGTGTTTGGAACTCATGCTGCAGTGCAGACCAAGAGCCAACATTGTCCCAGCCTGCCTTGTCTGGACCAGCCCAAAACAGTCCATGATTTGGGCTCAAAGTCACCTTCCTCCTCCTCCCAACAATTACACAGAGTAAATCTCTAATTCAAATGAGGAGCCAGCCAGAAACATGTTCAAAGACAGGTTTCTATGCTGTTTTCCTGATAATACAAGGATAATATCCTGCTCCAAGTTACTGCTGTGCCCCCATCCTGCAGGAAAAAAATCCTATCTCCAAGCAGGTTGATGCTCCACCACTACTGAGGTCTACCTACCCTTTGAAACTGGCAGATCTGATAAAAGGCATGAAAGCAAGCACCAGACTCCTGGCAGGCAGCTGCTGGCTCAGCAAATACACAGAGGGAACCTTGCCCAGTGCACGGCCTGCGCCCAGGCAGCTCTGGCTCTGCAGGCTACCCATACTCCTGGCCTCATGTCCCTGCCCGTGCAGTGCCCCTGCTGCAGCAAAGCGCTCAGGGCACATGTCTCTCGGGCACCCAGCTCCAGCAGCACTCATGAGCTCCTGTGGAGAGGGAAGGAGAAATCCCACCTGGCATCCTGGGACAGTGAGCAGAAGGTGGTGGAAGGAAGCCAAATTGCCAGAGCCTCTCCAGCTGCCCCTGAGCAGCAGTGCTGCGGCCCCTTTCCTGCTTTTTCCATTTCCTATGGGTTCCATGCAGTATTGCTTCCTCCTCAGCTACCTCCAGCATCCAGAGAGGAAGAAGGATTTCTCACTCTATTTTACTGGTTGCAGAGGGCACATCCTCCTTTCCTGGAGGCTGGAGCTGTGCAGGAAAAGGCCACTCCATCCAGGCAGGACGGTCTGCTCTGCCTCCACACTGAGGGTAAGGAGGTGTGGTGGGAGTAGCCCCCAGCAGCACCTCCCAGCACCCTGGCATCCCAGAACAGCTTCACCAGCACTTCCTAAACGCTCATCCCCTGAAGAACGAGGAGCCACCTGGCTGCCCAGTGTGCTGGAATCATCCACAGGGGCACGGCAAACCTGGCTCCACGAGCTCTGCTCAGCTGAGCCAAAATAACTCAGGGTGGCTTTCTACAAACCAGAGCTTACTCAAGCATTTTCGCTGTGCCCAGCCTCTCTGCCCCAAATAACTCTGGTTCTTTCTGGTATGCAGCACATCTCCAAAGGCACCATTCGATGTCCACTCCTGCTTTTTGCTGTTACAACTTGCATGCCATAAAGTTTCACAAAAACGACTTTTGCACACCAAACAAGCTCTCCAGTGACGACCGGAAGTTAAATATTTCTGTGCTGTACTCAACACTGTGGCTTGGGCAGTGCAGGGCCCCCTGCCCACGGCTCAGACCTGTGTCCTTCATTCCTCAGCGCAGGCGCTGGGGCCAGGCTGGCGTGTGGTGTTGGCAGAGCACAACACCAGCAAGCTCTGTGGTGGAGCAAACACCCACAAGGGAACCAGGAGTTTTATTTCCCTCAAACACCTTTCCAAACCTTCCCAAACCCTCATTTACCTTAGAGAAAGTTGCATTGGCCAGTGAGATCGTGATGTCCCGAGATATCCCTGTGGGCATTGGCTCCAAAGGGGCAGGTACAATTCGAGGACAGTCAATTTTCTTCTGCTAGGTACAAAAACAAGGAAAAAAGAGGTTAGCTAGGTACATGCTGACCATCCTCAGCAACAAGGGAAGAGGACACATCAGGGTCCTTGATAAGATTCATTTCACTGGGAAGCAGGTACTGCCAGGTGCACAGCAACCACATACCTGTGCCTCAGCTGCCACCATGGCAGTGACAGGACTGGAATGACTCTGAAAGGAGGCTCTGCTGCCTCCAATGGTGGATCCACCAGCATGACCCTCTCCCATCTGCTGGAAGCTACGTCCCATCCATTGCAATGCACACTCCTGCCAGCCCCTGCAGGGAGTCTGTGTTCCAGGGTCTCCATCCCACACAGCGGCACCGCAGAGCGCATGGGGTCTGCATGTGCACACACAGAGGGTACAAGGAGCCACAGGGGCTCCAGTGAGGGGCTGCAGTAGTAGGGCAGCTGCAATGAAAGGCTTAAATTAAGCTGAAAAATGATTTTAAAAGGTCATCTGTCTCCGTACTTTTGTTCTCATCTTAAATTGATGTCTCAGACACTGGAGCTGACTCAGAATTCCAGTCTATGTGACAAACTCGTTCTGTTCTCTCATGAGATGTAAATCACACTGCAAAACTACAGCAAAAATGAAGCCAGATTCCGCGTCGCCCCAGGGTACATCCAGAGTAATGCCTGTGACAGTGGAGCCATTGGGGTAAAAGACAACAAAATACTTGGTCCATTATGACGAATCATTTGCAGCAGGCGAGACTTCCTCTTGCTTGCATTAAAGGTTACCCTGCTGTGGCTCCACTGATGCCAGCGCTGCTGCTGCTCTAAGGAGAGGCCAAGTCTGCCCTCGTGGTGCTAGGATGCCTGTTCAGACACATCCCTGTGGCCAGACACATCCGTGGGACCGGACATGCAGTGAGTGGGATGTTTCTTTCCTGCCCTCCCCAGACTTAGCTAGGGGTCAGGCAACTACCTGGAAGCGCCTGTTTGTGGAAAAAATGCTTCACTTCTGTCAGGACACTCATCTAACCAAGGAAAGTTGGTGCCACCTAAGCAAGGAGATTAAATAACAGAGATGGCACGTGATAAGGGAAGTGAAACAGTAAAGCAAAGGACTGGGGAGAGATTTCAGTCCCAAGCCTCTTCTAGGGGAATCAAAAGAGTTAAAATAAAACCAGCAGGGCTACAGCTGAAAATTCAAGCAAAACCTCCCATGGCCTGGTGTGTCCTTGCATGTCACCAGAGCTGGCACAGTTTCCCAGAGAAATACAATTTAGAGGACTGATTAACTTGTCATCTTGCAGCCCCTTCTCCGGCTGTTCACCAGCAACCAGAAATAAAGCTTCCAGCTGACTATATCCTTCCCATCTGGATCAGAGCAAAGGCAGCAGAATGCTAAAGGTGCTGCGGATGGAGTCAGTGCGATGCTGCTTTCCCTGCGGAGCCATGCTCAGGTGCAGTCACACCAGCAACTGTTTATTTACCAAAAGCTCTGACTGCACCGTGTTTCCAGGGCTACAGAGAACCTCACCTGCAGCTGTTCACAAGATCAGCAGGAGGCACAGAGAAAAAATGTGCTCAAGCAGGTCAGCATCCAGCCCAACTGTACCTCTGGAGCAGATCCAAGGTGATAAAGTTAGTCCTCTGCTAATTGAGGACTAACCCAGGGCAGTCCCTGGGTGACCCCACAGCTCTGATGTCACCCAGTGTCACTGCTGATACCCACAAGTCCCTGGCCCGAGCAGCAGCACCAGTGCTCAGCAGCACACACAGCATGAGTACCCACTGCCCCAACAGCCTGGCATGCACCAGACCCCTGGCAGAGTTCCCCAGGCCCTGGCACAGGACAGACACCCCACAGGAGCAACCACCAGGGTGGTTTTCAAATTGTCCAGCACCCATCCAGACAGCCAGAGAAAATGCCAGACACTGGAACCTGTGAAGTGGACAAAGCAGAGACTGCTTCCCCAAAACACCCTGGTATGTGCAGGGAGGAACAGCTCACCCCTACATGGTGCCCCATGCTGCTGGGAGCTGCCACCCAGAAGGAATTTTTCCATCCCCATTTCCCAGGGATTTATGCGACCTGTGTAGAGCTGTGACGTGGTGGCTCCAGCTCCACGCCCATCCCCTGAACTCGAAGTTGCCCATCTCCTCCCTGCTGGAGGAGAGTGGATGCCAGGGCTGGCCCTGGGGTCAGCCTGGGGGTGAGGGTGGAACATCTGACGTGAGGCCAAACTCCTCTCGAAGACGAGCATGGGGAACAATGGAGACCTGAGTTGAGAGCACAGCAATGGTGCTAAAGGAATATTCAATTCACTGTGTAAAAGCCTGGCTTGGATCTAGAGCAGATTGATTGCTAAAAAGCCCATTTTATTTAAATTAACCTCAATTTAAATTTCAGAAGTAGGAACACTCTGAGCCTCTGGGTATTAAAGTTGCAATTTGGAAAGGGGAGATTTTCTCCTCTGGATGAGCACCACCCGTGGAGCTCCGACATGTTACCAATATACAGCAACCTTGAGTCAGAGCTAAGGGAATGGAGGAGTACGGCTGTTTCTTCTTGTACTCAAACCCAGATGGCCCAGGATGTGGAGAAGCAGCGGCATTGCTCCAGGTATGAGAAGTGATGGAGAGCCAAGAGATGGATGCCATGAGGGCATGACAACAGACCAATGCTTTACACAGGCTGCCAGCCTCCTCACACGGACGCCTCGGCATGGCACAGTGCAGCTGCAGCTTACTGCTCCGCACACATCCCGCTCCTGAATACGAACTGAGGAGGGTGCCCTAACTCCAGCAGGGCACAAGCCATGGCCAGCATGTGCTAGACACTGCTGGAGGAAGCTCAGAGCCTGAGCAGCAATTTAACAGGCCTCACCTTCATCCACAGTGCGTTGTCACACTGTGAGTGGTTGGAGACGCAGGTGTAGGCAGAAGGGCACCAGTGACACTTCCACCTGGCCGAGAGGCAGCTGGTGCATCTGAAATGGCAAAGGCATGGTGAGAAAAGCAAGAGTTTAGGTTGTTCAGAGGAGCCACGCCTCAGCCCTGCAACCCATCTTCACACTGTTCAGACTTTAGTGGTGTCCAGAAAAATCCATGGCAGATGCTGGATTTTCCGCTCCTCCTCTCCCTGGGAGCTGGCAGAGCATGCGGGCAGAGCCCATCACTGCTAGACATCCCTGCCTGGCCTCAGGCCATAGCAGACTGGAAGTCACCTTCCCCTGCTTAGTGAAAAGCATTTTACCCCAAAAAAATGCTCTTCCCCCTCTTCTGGCTCTCTGGGGACCACAGCACATTGGGCCTGATGAGGACTCTCCCTGCTGTTTGCACAGACTTGGGAACCCTGGCAGGCAGGACATGGAAGGCCCTGTGGTCAGGACCTGCTGTTATGCTGCTGAGAGGTGGATGAATTTTGGTGTGTGGCACCAGAGACCCTCCCAAGGCCATCCTGCTGATGAAGGTATGTGACTGCTCCCACCCAGGGCTGAAGGGGGCAAGGGAGCATGACCCTCCCTTCCCCAGTGCCTCACAGATGACCCCACAGATTGCTGGAGAGGCAGTCTCTGCTGCTGAAGGGTTAACAAAACAAGCTTTATATAAAAATATTATTCATGTTTAAAAGAAACCCAGCTTATCCAGATGGCTTGAGGCAGCGTGAGGACCCTCCTCTGTAAATCCCTGGCATCGCATGCCCCAAAATCCTGCCAAATCCTGCCCAGGACCCCACCCACAACCACTGGCAGGGGTTGTGCTCCCCCAACAACCCCACACAGGAGGACCCTTGTCCAGCTTTGTGCTGGCACCCTCCCAGCTTCAAACCACCCCACCTCCATCAGCCCAGTGCCACCCTTGCCCTGCCACCACCTGCCCGCAGTGGCTCTGCCGTCTGCACACTGGGGTCACTTACGCTCTCCTCGGGTAAATGTTTCCAATCCTTTTGCAATCATAGATGGTGAAATTGGCCCGGATAATGTTTTTGCTGTTGACCTGGAGAGAAGTTTCGACGACCACGTGGTCTGAGAAAATCAAGCCAAAGAATACTGGGTTGCAAGAGCCCCTTGCTCACACTCATGCTCAGTAGACAAGACAGACCCTTGGGAAAACAAGGGCTAAATCTGATTTGTTTTCTCTAGGGCTTTCTCCGAGCTGTATTTTAAAGCTTGGACCAATCATCCTTTGTCCTCTGACATTCAGCTCTTCCCTCCTAAATCAGCACGTTATACCACTCTCACAGAAAAGAACATTGTGACTCTCAGCACAAAATTCCAGCTTGTTGTGTAAGTGTTAATTAGCAGATTTAATTATTGTCTTCCCGTACAGTTGGTGCTAAATTGTATATTTTAAAAATGTGGTAATTAAAACATGTTAGTTATCATGTTTTAAAATCCCGCTCACTTTCCCCAGGCCAACAAACCCGCAGAGAGTGGAAATCCCTTTTTTGGCTGCTCAACACACCATACTACCTTCCCTCCCTCCAAAATTGCTTAATACTTTTTTCTTTGCAATTTTGCCATATAAGCACCAGGGAGAAGAAACAATGCCTCTTTCAGAATATGGACAATAAATCAGCACACTGGATTCCAGAAATTCATTTGGACATTGCTGTAACCAACAACACAGAGCAGTTAATGATCTCCCAATTCTTTGGATAGTTTGGGAGGAAAGTAATGCAGCTTTACAAACAGGCCTAGGAAAAGTGGAATTTTCAAAAGGACTGGCTAATTCTCCCCCTACTGAAGTCAGCCATCTTTAACAGCGCATTCACTCCAGGCTTGAAGGATGAAAATTTAACAAGCACTCAAGTCTGGAATGAAGCATCAAACTTCTCCGAAGGCACTGAGAGGGGCTGATTGCATTGCTAAGTGGCCGGTCTCAGATCTGGTCAGCTCAGCCAGCAGCTCGCCTCATCCACAGGTGCTCATCCCCTCTGGAGGCAGCTCCATGGAGCCTCGAGACAGGCATCCCCTTTGGCACCATCAGAAAACAGGGGACACTGGACACCACTGTCTGCCTTTTGGTTTCAAAATGAGGACTAAAAGTTCCTGAGCTCTTTTAGGCACCCATTCCCTCTTCCTCCAGAGCTTCTCCTGAAAGGCAGTGTGTGTTTGGGAGGGAAATTAAACAAAGCAATTGAAAATATCAATATAAAAAACTACATTATTTGCCCAGGGATAAAACACTTTTGGCTTAGTACATAAAGTACATACTAAACCTAAAGCAGAAACTCGAATCAGATAAAAATAAGTACACGAACTGGCATTTAAATTCTGATATTTAAAACAAAAATTTACAGATTTGAAATACTATCAATTCATGTAAAGATGGTGGAACTCCTATGCTTCAGAGTCATGTGCCTGTAAAACAGAAGGAGCTTTGGGCTTTTCTTCCCTGTACGCTTTATCTGCACATACAAGTGAAAAAAGAAATAAAGCCTATTAAAAACTATGTCCACAAAAGTGATTAGAAGGAACCCAGCTTGTCTGCCTCTACATACCTTGGTCATCAGGAAATGCTGGATATTTCTCATGTGGAAGCAAACTGCAATAAATAAATTGGTTTACGTAATCCCCAGCGACTCTGGCTACTGTGTAGATGTTGTTTCCATAGTCACATGAAATATTTGTTCCATTCAGATTTGGGATAGTTCCATTTATTTGTATTATCAGGGCCTGTATTAGACAAAAAAAATCAGCTATTATCACAGAAAATTATATTTAGAAATTGTCAGCATTTTAGAAGCTTTTCAGAGGTAGGCAACTCCAAAACAAGCCCACAGACAGGGTCTGTCTTTAAATAAAAAAATACTTTGATGCAGACATTTAAAATAGAATTAAAATACTTAAAAATAGCAACAATACAAAACCAGAAAATGAGTTGAATCATCTGTCTGCAGCTTATATCACCAACATCATCCATATTTGAAATTTTGTGACCCTCCCCTGTGTGTTTGGTGCCACATCTGCAGGTCTTTTTTGCCTACAGGCTCAGCTTCAGGTCCTGTTTACCTACAGACTTGGCATCCAGTCAGCTCCAGGCTCCGGGATGCAGCAGGTCACCCCCAGCTCTTTGTGAGCCGTGGCCTGACACAGCAGAGCTCAGCATCCACCAACCTACATCTGAGCCATGTGGAGCTGTGCTGCTCCACTGGAGGAGCACGGACAGTTACCTGCCCTGAGAGCAGGCAATGGCTCTACAGATGCTGCAGGTGATTGATTTGGTACTGGCATCAAACGTACCGGGTTCTCTTTGTCAATATTGATCTCAGGCTCCAGGATGGTCATGGAGGGGCACTGCTGCACTCCTTCACTCACACTCACCCAGAAGTTGGCCCCTGTGAAGTTGGTGCACTCGTGCTGCAGAGAACACCTGCAACAAACAGGGGAACAGCTTGTGGTTGATGAGTTTTAAAACAGTTGATTAAAATGTTGAGTTCCTTGTGATGGAAGATCCTGAAAAAATCTTGTGTCTGTATCTTTTTCCTCCATTCATGCAGCTTAGCCTCCACGTTTGCTGCTATGTTTACAGCGTCTGCTTGCCATGACAAGAGCATGTACTCCCACAGCACCAGTGGAGCACCATGCCTGAGGGAGGCAGGAGAAGGCCAGACTGAACCCAAACTGAGGAGGAGAGGACGACATTTTGCCCAACATCCTCAGTTTGCAAATGTGGAATCTAATTTTGAATATCCCCTTTTAAGTGTGATTTTCTTCTACTCGTAGATGAGATCTGCAAGGGCAAAAGCTGGTCTTTCATAGGATGTGGGTTCTCCCAGTCCCATGGTTAGACACCTGCAAGAGATTCTCTGCACTGGCAGCTGTCTGTGGCATGACAACACAGCTACAGTGAAATCCTGGCTCTGAAGAACATCTCAACCCTTTGGGCCAGATGCAATTGTTTTTAACAGCACATATTTTGTAAAGAATGGAAAAAGACTGATGTAGTGTGACTGTGCAGAAACACAAAAGGCACCAGAAATTCTTGCCCGGGCTTGAGGGCCAAAGGACAGGCTGAAGCACACCAGGATACGGCTGGTCCTACCTGGTCTCCATCGTGCACCACCCACAGTAGGCGTCAGCGGCGGCCAGGCACTCCCTGCACGTCGAGTACTGGCTGCAGGCAGCCACCTTCACTCGCATCATCTGCACGACAACAGCATGACTGCTTCCAAATGTTTTACAGCACCACAGGAACATTCACCTGACCGCGACACACCACTATGGCCACGTGCAGCTGGGAACAAGACACCAGCATCTCGGGCTGCGGCACCCCTTACCCTGGAGCAGACTCACCAAGCAGACCATGGGAGCAGACCCTGGCACCACTCGGGGGCCAGAGTTGCACCACGGCCACGCCGAGATGAGCCCAAGCAGCTGCCTGCTGCCCACGGGGGGCCCCCAAAGCCTGTTCAAGCCAGGGGCCGTGTGCCCCAGGGCAGGGAGGACGCGCAAGGGTTGGGGTGACCACAGGGTGTGCAGCTGGCTGGGCTGAGGTGAGCCGGGCTGAGCTGAGTTGGGCTGAGCTGCTCCTTTTCAGCTGGTGCCATGGCAGGAGCCGTGTGATGACCACTCTAGAGAGTGTGACACTGCACCTTTCAAAGGCGTCAGATGGAGATGACTTCACAGCTTGTCTCTCTGTGAAAAGCTCTCACCCAGACCTGCAGAAAGCTCCTTTCCAGATAGAGCCCAGCTCTCTCTGGCTGTTTACATAAAGATCAGAAAGCAGCACTACTCTAGAAACTTTGATTTGTTTGAAAAAAAATCAAATTACCTCTAGGGACTCACCTGGCTGGAACATTTGGGAGGGAAAGCATGTGTTGGTTTCTGCTTTCTCCTCCTTTGATCTCTAAACGTTTGGGAAGGAAACGTGAGTGATTTGGAACAGGAGGGACCAAAAATGTAAGGTGTCAAGAGCCCTGAGCTCCCACTAGGCAAGTGCACCCCAGGTTGTGGGCTCCTTGAAGTGGGCTTCACTCACAGCACCTCACTGCTCCCCAGCACTGCAGGGCTCAGCAATCCCACCCCAATACAGTCAAACTCCTAGGGAACTTCCCAGGATGCTAATTCCACCAAAGAAAAATTAACTCATCCGATTTATCAGAAAGGAAGCAGTCAGAGGAGGCACTGCAACCACCACACTGGATGTTTGATCAGCCTAAGCAGGGGGCACAGCCCAGCCAGGGGCTGAGATGAGACAGTCAGAGCCATCAGCTAAAGAAGTGTCCTGGGAGGGGTCTGTGAAATGATAATGACCAATCTACAGGGAATTAGGGCTTGGAAAATACAAACGCAACACATAACATTTGTGGTTGTGCATCTGTTTTGACAGATTAAAATGTAATTCAGGACAAACCACCAGCGCCTGGAGCACTCAGCTCTCATCTTTCTCCTCTGTTAACTTGACAGAGATGAGACCGTCTGTCTGTACCTGCTGTGGCTCTCCAGGTCTCCGCAGAGCCCTCCTGCCAAGGGCTGAGCAGAAACCTCCCCGGGGACCACTTCTGACAGGCAGACTTTTTGTCTGTAGGATCTCCTGAAAGTCTTTCTAAAGACCATGTACTGTCATTTTGGGGTTTCTGTACAGGAACAACCTCTGCTTATTTCTGCACTCCCATAAGTACAATCCATTTCAGTACCTTTCACTCTCCTTTTTACCACAAAGACCTGACAAGCTGAGCTGCACAGTCTGATGACCCAGTGCAGGAGAATGGACAGGTGCCTCCCCAGAAAGCCCACTGACACCCCAGCCAAAGCTCTGAACTTCTTGGCTCTGTCTATTAAAGAAAATCTTATTGTCCCTTCCTGCTCCCAGCTCAGAGCTAAATCAAATGGGTGATGTGCTCTAAGGGCTGTTTTGTTGAAGACTGAAGATCTCACCTGGTAAGAGGTCATCAGGTAGAGGTAGGTGGAATCAGAAGGGTCAAATTGCATGATAGGGTGGACAGGCTCTCCATAAGCCACCAAAATGGATCTTCGGCTAATAACCTTCATCGTACTGTCCAGGTTAATCTGTAGTAAGAAGAAGCCACTCACTGAGACCATTCTTCAAACACTAAAGGGAGAAGATTATTTCTCCGTGGTTATGAACAAGAACTAAAGTGATATACAATGGTGCCCGGCATGGTCAAGCACTGTGAATCTCTGCACACTTTGCAGGTTGCACACACAGAGCTTTCCTGGAAAGGCAGCTCTGTCACTGGGCAGGCATGGAATGGCCCAGAAAGCCCTTACCCTTCTCAGTGATGCAGGACCCCCTGTCCCTGGTCCCTCTGTTTGAGGGGCTGCCTGGGCTCTACCCCTGCACGGCTGCACCCAGCAGTCATGGCAGTGTTTGTGTTACCCTAATGCAAGTGGCACCAGCCTTGAGCCATCATTACATACATATGCACATTTCTGTACAGAGAACAGTGAATTTCCAAAGCTTAATGAAAAACAGTGAAAATCAGCAACAGGTCTGTACAGAATGGCATCTCCTGCTCCCTGCATATTTGAAAAATAAGTGTTGTCACTCTTGGCCAAAAGAAGCTTCTATCCCTGCTGACTCCAGAAGACCACAGCAGCTGCCACAAGAGTGCCAAGTCCTACCTTGCCTCATGAATCACCAGCTGAAGCGCTGGCAGTGATGGAGGAGGCTGCACAGCATCAGCCTGCCTTTCAGTTCTCTGACTGTCTTGGCATTTGACTTGAAAATTCAGTAAATTAAATGTGGCATTGCTGAGAGGAAATAACAATGGGGCTACACAATTTCTCGTGACAGTCACTTTTCAGCTTAAAACAGAAAGGGAACGAGGAAAATTTCTGCCTCCTTACTAGCAAGGGAAGGCAATAATCGTAATGACCAAGCATGCTTCTGCTCTCAAAAGTATGGATTAATTAATTAATATAGCTTAATTAATTCTTACACTAGAGCAGCACTGACATACCTCAGTACAACAGCACAGGCTCAAAGCAGAGGCTTCTCTCTGCTAAGAACCATATGCAAGTACTGAGAGCTATGCAGAAAAAGCAGGGAACTATCACTGTGTCCATTTTAAAAGCTGGATAGCCAGAAGCTAAATGATTTCCCTGGGATCACCCAAGATGTGCATGAACTGAGCCCTGACACTTTTCACTGCAGCTCTGCAACCATCCTCTCTCCCTCCCTGCTGAGATGTGCTCCGTGTGTGGCTGTTTCCAGACACCTGTCCCTGGGTCCCTCTGCCTCCTGGGCACGTTCACCCTACACCCTCTTCACACACGTGCTTTCCCTGATTCCGGGGGGGCTCAGGCTCTGGGGGAGACCCCCTGCAGCAGCACAGAGGGGCAGCAACCACTAGTCCTCCTGGTGCAGCAGGCTGGGGCGGGCTAGAGGACACGTGCTGCCTGGTGCTGGTGTGAGCAGAGTGCATGAAGTCCTGGGTTGCCTCACCACAGCACTGTGGCTGCAGCCTTCCTGGTCCAGACAGGGGACTCGCCAGGACAGACGCCGCCTACCCGCCGGTCCCCTCGAGGGCACCATGCCCTGGCATGTCTTGCCCCAGCCACGCTGCCCAAGCACTGCTGTCCCTCTCATGGCTGCTAGATGTGGCACCGGCCCTCACCAAATGTCCATCTGAAGCTGGAGAATTGCATTAATTCCCCATACATGCCTCTGGTAGGCCTAATTGCTGCTGGCAGGAGCTGGGCAAGCACTATTTTTGCCCCGCTGCTGTCTTTTCTCAGGCAACAAATCTGAACGATTTGCTCACGTAAAGTATCCTGTGTCCCGTGCCAAAGAGCAAGGAGCCCCGAAGGTAAAAGGGCTTCTGGTTATGCAGCTGTGTTGTGGAATTAGATTACAGCTATCTGAGCAAATTATCCCAGCAAAGGGTAGCCAGCAGCCTCTCCCTAATGGAGGCGCCGCAGATAAGGCTGGTCTCTCCGAGATGATAATGGAGCTGAGCTGTTAATGCCGTGTGAACAGGCTGCCGCTGCGTGTGGCATGTACCCCCCAGCCCGTTACATCTGGCCCAATGCCAGCTCCCTCCCACCCTCCCAAATTACATGCCCCTGTGGGCAAAAATCAAAGCAGGGAGTTCCTTTGAGATCGTTCCCATATTTCTGCGAGGAGCACTTAGACGCAAGGGAAGAGACTGGATCAGTTTTCTTCTATCCAAGCATTTTGATCCAATATTCCACATTACGCACCAGTCACCCCAGGCAGGTATCAGCTGTCTCTGCTCCAGGGCTTTTCCCCCTCTCCTCTGTGGACTTTTGATACTGGGAGTATACCAGACTGCTGTGGTTGCCTGGAATCAAAACTTTCTCTGGCAAATTTCAAGCACTGAGGCTACTGAGAGATTGGCCTTGCGTCCTGGCTCCAGAGCCAGGGCATTGCATAACCCTGCAGCACCTCTGGCACATTATTTAAAACAGACTCCAACAGAGGTTCACACCTGCCTTGGACTCAGCTGTGAGGAAGCATCTCTTTGTGATTCCCCTGTCTCCATAGAGTCTTCAAAAGTCTGCAGCTCAGAGGGAGAACTTACTAGAAAAGCTTTTAATAATTTCAATAATTAATAACAAGATCGTGTAATTAAAAGCACAGCATAAATAAAATTATATATTATGTTGTGTATAAATATATTATACTAAAATTATATTAATATAATTAATAAAACCGTTTAATAAATTTAATTAATAATTGAATGCTGCACAATAGCACTTTCAGCATAGGGTTCATCAAAACCATCCTGCTCCCATGGCAGCCCTGAGCAGTGATTAACAGCCACCAGTCATCAGGTAGCATGTATCACCATCCAGGTTATGGCAGTACACAATGATTTCTTCATTGCCTGATGGAAGCAGGTGCTTAGACCAAGTTGACAACAGATGTCACCCTTTGGGCAGAGCAGAGGTGCTGGAAGGGGAAGCCCTGACACACAACCTGTCCCCCAACTCTGCTGCCCCACGCTGGTGCTGCTGGGCCCCACTTGCCTTCAGGAGTCCTCCGCTGGCTGTGCCCAGGAACACCACGGTGTAGTTGTTGACACTGGCCACTGCCACCGCAGTCAGGCCGCTGTAGGTGAAGATGGGGGTGGCTGTGACAGGGTTGACAATGGCCAGTGGGTGCTGGAGGTGCGCGGCTCCACAGTCCAGCTGCTCCGGCTGCAGCTGTGGAGAGACACAAATATCACTGGGCTGCACAAACATCAGTAGGTTCTCTTGCCATCCTCCCTCGGGAGCAGTGGGGAAAGACCTCTCACAGTCCTGCTCTGCCCTCCTAGAGCCCCTCACTGTTGAGTCATGGAACAGGAAAATTAATTAGTGCATTTGCTGCATGACAGCTGCATTTGCAAGTGAGACTGATGCCTCATATTCCTCCTACCTTGCCAAGATGAACCCAAGATTTATGACCCTCTCACCCCAAATCCTCTGAGATTGTCATGTAATTTCTGCTCAACTTGGATGGATTCAACAACGCCTGAACATCACAACAGTCTCACTGCCAACAATTCACCTGCTGTCACTCCTGCAGCAGCTTTTCTGAGCCAGAGCCATTCAAATGATGAGCACGTTTCAAGGGCCATTACCACATCATCTACAGTGTCATCCCAGGTTTAACCTAAGAGAGGCTGTGTCCACACCGCTCCCCGTGGCAAGCAGCAGCGGCAGGGCTGGCATTCCGGCAGGGGCAGGGATCTGTAGACCACCTGTGCCCTATCCAAGCACCGATTGTGGGAAATGCCTGTACAAAACTCCAGCAAGAGACTCCTGGAGCAGCACAGCCCACACCCCAAGGACAAAGCACATTTACACCTTTCTGAATCCCGTCCTAACGCCGATAGTCCTGCCATGGAAGCCATCAGAAGTCTGAATTTAAGCAGAACAAACGAGGAGATTTGAGGTTGTATCAGGGAACTGAAACATGTCAGGGAACAGGGAGCAGGCTGTGTCAGGGAACTGGAACATGCATTTCCACCAGGCAAAAGGTGTCCAGCACAGTCCTTCCTCCCTGGGCTGCACCAGGGCCTGGATGATCATTTCCTTGTCATTGTTACTATTTCATTAATGGAACCAGGCTAAAGTTTCAGCTCTCTCCTCTCCAGACGGTTCAGAAGGTTAAGTAAATCTTCAGGTGAGAGCATGAGACTGGGCAGGATCTCTGCACGGACCCTGCTCTGGGGTGCACGTCTTTCTCATGCTCATCTGACCCCCAGCCACCACCACGTCTTGGGTTGGTGCCACACCACAGCACCACATTCCTGGGGAGAAGAGGGGAAGACATATGCTAAAATCCAAAATGTATGCAAAGCGATGGGGCTTTGTCTGCAGAAGCGGGAGATGGTGTCCCCACACTGGCGGAAGAAAAGACTCCGGACAGATCCCCACAGGGTTGGTGACCTCCCTGCCACGGCCATGGCCAGTCCAGAGAGCAGTCGGCACGGAGACTGGAGGCCACGGCACTGCGCACTCCTCCTCTTTGCATGGTAGAGGACAGCAGTAAACCTCACCAGGAGCTGTGGGTGCCAGCCAGCCCTTAGTGTGTTGTAGCAGCTGGTCAGCAAACAGCATGGGCTACCTGGGCACCCAGAGCCGTCTCACCCCATCGCAACCTCTGCACAACACCACATACCCTCGACCACAGGGATCATGCTGCTGTAGACACATCCAGGGCTCCTATCCCTCCTGCTGGACCAGAACAGCCATGGTGCCACCAGAGACAGGCTGGGTCCTGTCCAAAAAACCACCCTGACCTTGCTCTCCTGTGCCCCAGCAGACATCAGACCCCGTGGCCACCGCAGCTGCGCCAGACACGGAGTAACAAAGACTGATAAAAAACTTCCTCTGCTCAGATGAGTGCCAAACAGGGCAGCACATTCAAAGCTGCAGCTCTGTTCACAGGGGGTCAGAACAAAAGGATCAGGTTTGTGGATGCAATCCTACATGCATTTTGCAGTTTTACCGCACCTCATTCTAGTAAAAAGTAAAATCACAGCCCATATTCTTAAGTGTGTATGTTTGCCCTGTAACTGGGCCACACAACTTTTTTTATACCATATAGAGGACATGGCAAGCCATTCATGTTTCCAATTTAATGATTCCTTCCCCTCACAGTCAGATCTTTAGAAATGCACTCGGGCTTATTTATTTGTCTTAGGGATGATTATCTCTAGCTCCTCTTCATTGTTCTTTACCAATATTCACCACCTGAAGCTTACAAGACTCCTTCCTGCAGGGAAACTGAGGCGCAGAGGCACCTCCAGCCACCTGGGACCCTGACGGATGCTCAGCCCATCCTCCTCCATAGCAGCTGTGCTGGAGCTGGGACCAGCATCACTGCCTGTCAGACTGCAGGACACAGCCCTTTCCTCTCACAGGTGGCCAAAATCACGGGAAGTCCCTTATCTGCAGCGCCTGCCTGCTTATAAATCATGCATTTCAGAGCTGATATCAGCACAAAGTGTTTTCAAGAGTAAACAGGATGTAACCATTGTAACACAGGCCAAGCTTTATTTTGGCTGCACACATCCTTCCTCTAAGCACCTTTCTTCAAATGACATCAGTTCTTCCAACGGACGGATGGGCAGGAGGAGACATATGGTGTTTCCTTCTCCCAGGTCAAAAGGAGGGATGACATGCTGTGCTGCTGCTGCCTGTACCCTACAGCACCAAGGGGACAGCATAACTACATCACATTACAGTAAACAGGATACAGCCAAGTCACATCCTTCTGCAGGCACCAAGCAGGCACCACAGCTGGGGCATTGCACTGGATGATTGGAATAGAAGGCCATCTCCAAGTGAAATGGGTTAAATCTCACTCCATCTTAAATCAAGCTGCCCTAACCTGAAGCAGGAAAAGCACAAACGTTAAGTTTTCTTCCAAAACCAATCTCTTTCTATAATCTGCATTTTAAAACACCCCGTGGGCATTTACTGTATTGCCTCTATTTTTCTGTGACACGCTCTGGGTACTCAGTAACTCACAGAAATATGGGCTGATTCTAGATCCAAAACCTTCTGCACCCAAAAGGTTTGACTCTGCCACTCTCTCACTGATGACAAGCCTCCTTGGGCACAAGCTGGGGACAGCCACAGCCAGCACCAGCCGAGCACCGCTGCTGTCCCCCATACACCACCAGGAGGGAGGAGCACACACTGCTGTGCCCCCACACACTGCGATATGTGGTATTGCTGCAAAACTTCACAAGTGATGCAAATGAATTCAAACCAAGGGGCCATAGCTAAGAGGATGGTTAGTCAGATTAACCCCTGAGTGTGACTGCAGAAACAAAGTGGGACAGACATAAAAGATTTCCAGCCACATCAGAGCTCAGGAGTTCAGCTATCTTCACAGTGTGAGTTCAGCTCTTTATCCTAGGCCTATAAGGAGCATAAAAAGCAATTTCCCAGAATTTCCATTACAGCTCCCCAGCCCTGGGCATGCAGGATATACCTTCGGGAAGGAAGTCTGCTGGAAACAGAAGGAGGAAGAGGAGTGGTGAGGTAGCACTCAGGAAAACCATGAAATGCGCTGATTTCTGCATCCTGTGTTTGTGACCTTAAAAATAGTTCTTAAGCAAGGCTGGAGCTAATTTGTGACTCAGAAGCTGCAGTGCAGAGGAAAGCCCTGAGCCTCTGCCCTCCATGAGGCTGTGCTGGCTGTGCTGCAGTAGCTCCAGAGCTCTGGAGCCAGAAGAGGAGCCCGGCCCCTTTCAGACTTCGTATCAGAGAGGATTAAAGTGTTGGCTTCCAGCATGCCTGGAGTCCTGGGAAAATGACACAGCCAGCATCCGATAATCCGCTCCAAACTTGTTGATTTGTGGGACTTAGCCATCATCTTCATAGGCTCAAAATTTGGCAGCTGCTCCCACACAACTGACATTTTCAGGCCATTAAAGTTTGTGATAAAAGGGCTCTAGTTTTATCTCTTGCCTTCCTTAACATAAACCATTAGGCTTTTATTAACATTTAGGTATGACTCAGGGAAATCTCTGACTGCAGAGAGAATATTCAGAATAATTTGGATACTGTCTGAAGAGAATAGCAGGACACAGACTCGCATTGAACAGTACGGACAGGCTAAAAATCAGTGGGGAAATATTGCATAGGAGAGCGGACACAGCCAGAGATGCCAAGCCAGCCTGGCTGCATTACGCAAATGGAGAGTACAAGCCTTGCTCTGTGTCAGGCAGAGCCCAGACCAACCACGTACCCCCAGAAGAGCCCATTTCCCCCGGAGTCCTCCTGTCCCCCAGCAGTCTGTACGCACAATCACGCATTTATCTGCTTGGGTGCTGCAACCAGACCTGTCAAAACCAGGCTTTTTGGGATGCCTGGAGGAAAATGTCATCCTCAAAAGAGGACTCCACTGTTGCGGCACTTGAGACGTAAGCAGTCTCCTATTGCAGTGCTGCTGCAAGAGTAGGCAATAGCACAGAGTTCCTCAGACTTCCTATCATATTTTTAGGCAACAGGAGGCAAACCCATGTGCATTTGTGGCCAATCAAGGCACTCAGGCAGAGAACCTCTGACAAAGTGAATCTGGACAAATTTTTCTGAAGAATTACCAACAGCACGGGACCCTCACAGCACAGCAGACATTCTTTTAAAAAAAGGCTCAAAATGAGACTTGCACTCTGGTTTCACTGTTTGCTCAGACCACAAGACCCTCAAGCAAGGAGGTGGCAGTTTTGCTGTATTTTCCCTGTTTGCACAGTGCCAGCCCTGGCCTAGGGTACTCTGCGAGCCATCAGTATGACACCAGTAATGGTCTGTCCCAACATCCCTCTGTCAGCTCCCAGCAGCTACCCAGATTGAGTCCCTGCAGAGAGCTATGGCTCTTATATAACTTATTCTTCCCTCTCCCTACTCTTGACTCCAACCTTTTCTTTCCTTCCAGCTCCTAAATTTCACTCTCGGCAGCCTCACATGGGACTGATGGCTGGGGGAAGGAAGGGCACAGCTGGGTCAGGTCAAACCGCTGCAACTCAGCAGCAGCAGCCACACTCACCTACACCGCAGCCCTCAAACCACGAGAGGTGAGAGAGTTCGAATGCTGGAAGAGGCTCTCAGCACCCCAGATCATCTCAGAGGGCAAAACCCAAGCTCCGGCTGCTGCTCCAGCAGCAGCAGCCCCGGGCAGACAGCAGGTATGCCCACCCAGCTGCTGCCTGCCAGAACCCACCTCAGCGGGAGGGCACAGAGACTGCAGCAGGACTGCTGGGCTGCAGGCACAGCCAGGCAGTCTGCTACGGTGAGGCCAAAGCCTGACAACTGCTTGAACAACCGTGGGTCCCTATGGCCATCCAACCACCTGCTGCTGTGTCACCTCAGGTGCAGGAGAAGGGTGAGGGAATCTAGGGCAAGAGCCTGCCTTGGGGTGCTGGGGAGGATGTACAGCCTTGCTTAGAGGCTCCAGCCTGAGCTCCAGTAGTGGCACCAAAGCTGGATGCCTGCAGCTGACAGTGTGATTCTCCTCTAAGCCTCCTCTGCCCCCTCCTCCACTCACAACTGGCCCAGCTCATGGCCGCCATCATTCCATCAGCCCCAACCCTGTCATGCTGACTGCAACTGGAAAAGGAATGCAGGTCCTGAGGGTAATGAAGAGAGGTGACTGGCAGAACCTGCACAGCCCTCCTCAAGAACACCTTTCCCCAGCACCAGTAGCCCCAGCATGGGTCCCCCTTCCTTGCTTCACGTAAGTGGGGGGTCCAGCCCCCACCAGTGCTTCCCCCCGCAGGACACTGAAGCAGCATGTGCGACGGCACAGGGAACTGCTCAAAGCAGAGAAGCATGAAAAATTAGCAGTTTTTTAACTAAAATTGCACATCCTTCATGCCGCCAGGAAGACTGGTCAAATTTATTATGTTAGCCTTCATCCTGCATTAAATACAGTACTTCAGATTATACAATCAAATCCCCCAGGAACAGGCAAGCAGCAGGATTAACAAACAGACTCCAAAGGGGTTGTCACAATCAGAACAGCACGTGTTTGAGCAGCAAGAGCTTGTATGTTCTTTCAATTCATCCCCGTTGGAAACTCAGCTCCTCTTTCCAATCCCTGGGGACAAGGGGCTGAGCAGAGCAGCCAAGCATGCCTCATCTCAAGGGCAACCACTCCTGCTCAGAAGTCCAACAAACACCTCCCCCTTCAAAACTGCTCAGAGTAAGATGCTTGGTTTATTCAGGCTGTACTTTCTTAGCTGTTCTTTCTCTGGGAGAGACCCCTCTCCACCACTCAATCCATGTTTCTCATTTATGTTAAGTTTTGGCTTCAGTAACAAACCTCAGACTATGTAAACTCCTTTCCACAGGGAGGAGTCCCAGGTGAACCATGAGTTTGGCTGCTCAATCTTTGGTCGTTATTATTTTATTATCGCTAGTGCTAACACTTAGCACTTCACATGCTCAAAGTGCTCTGAAGGCATATCTGTGCAAGTCTGGGCTGAAAAAAGCATCCATTAAAGTAGCAACTTCTTACCTAAGACAACTGGTCTTTTGCACGTGTCGGTTCAAATCCATTTCATTTAGCAATAGTTTATAGTAAATGTGTCCCTGTATTTTCCTCATTAGTTCTGCTGAATCAATTAAGCTCCGAGATAACGAGCAGAACTCTACCTTTCTTTTACGCATCCTCAGTAAAACCTGCCTCTGAGCAGCCACAGTGCTGTCCCCCTCTGGGTACCCCCTCCGCGTTGCCTGCTCCACAGCCGCAGCACCAGAGTCCAAAAAACACAACAGCCCCACTTGGTCTGGCACCCAGCCCACTGAAGAAGCTTGGCATGGAAAGGTTAATAAAACCCTTTTTGCTCATTAACTGAGCACTCCAAATGCGGAGACGACCGAGCCATACAGATGTGGTCTATGGGAGACCCACCATTTCCCTGGCTCACCAGTGTAACCTTCTTCCGCTCTAACTCCTCCCCTTGTTCTGGGAACAGAAGAAATTCAAGTAAAGAAATTAATCAGATGGTTATGGAAGTGCAAAGGATGAAGGTGTGAGCCAGGCTCCCCTGGCCTGTGGCCAGGCCTCACACTCACACCCTGTCTCATCTTGCAGGGGGCACCTGTACAAAGCAAGAGGCATTCTCCAGGCATCACTCTGAAAGCGTGCCTGTTGACATCTCTACAGCTTCATCTGTGGTGGCCCTCCCTCCCTACCCCATTCCTGTCCCAATCAGGAAATTAGGATCACAATAATTGTATAACTTGAATAATTTCAAAAGTTGTTATAAATCAATGGTCAATGGATTCTGCAACTGAGCACTGCTCTGATTTGGTGAAAGCATGGAAGGCTTTCCTTTTCTCTAACATTTTATAATTTGTCTTCAAGATCTGTAGAAAATGCTGTTTCCAAAACTTTTAGAAAAGACCCACTGAGCTTGCTGTGATACCAAATCTCAGTGGGAAATGACACTACAGTTAGGAGATCCCAGGGATGCAACCCCAACTCCTCCCAAAACTTGACATCTTTCTCCAGCAGCTTATGTGACAGTGGTCAAGTCGCTATTCCACAGTCGGTCAGCCCTAGCACCAAAGCTGCCAACATGCTGGCCAGAGCAGTGTCCTAGCTGGAAAACCCAGGAGGAGTGCACAGAGAACACCCATCCCAGTCCTTTACCCCTTAGCTTGTTCCAGGGACACATACAAATCAAATCAAACCAAACCAAAGAGTGCAGCAAAGACATGACCTGTATCTGCTCTCCAGATGCAGATTTCTATTCCCTCAAGCAGATATTTAGCCCCATTTTCCTCCCCATTTATGACCTGCTATACTGATTGCCAAAAGCCCAACCTGAGCCCCTGTCCTGTGCAAGCCAGTTCCCAGCTGTGGGGAATCACACGCACCAGCTCACCAGTTCTCGTGCCTCTGAACTGCAACACTCAGGTCTATGAGACAGCCTGAAGGATGACAGGGACTTGCGAGCCAAACAACTTTGGAATTACATTCCACTAAACCCCCTCATCTTTCACCTGTCCCCTTCTTCATCGAGTGCTATCATTATACTGTAAAATTTCCCCAACCCTTTCTACAATGATCACTCCACACACAGCTATTTTTGGGAATATGCCAGGTTTTCAATAGCCCGTTTTAATTAGGCGACCCACCAGAGAAGGCACATGGCCACAAGCAGCTCACAGCCTGCTGGATGTTGGCAGCAAGCAGCAGACAGTGGATGAAAATCTAATAGCGAAAGGGCTCCTACTCCAGAAGGGAGTCGTACGCAGAAGCAAAATAGCTTAAACAGAGATGAGACAGAAATGGAAAGGTAAGTTCCAAATTTCCTTCAAATAACAGAGGTACATGTTTTCAAAATCTGGAGATTTCCAGGCAACTTTGCTTCCACGTTAGAATGGAAAGATTTGTATTCCAATTCCACTTGCAATACAAAAGCTGCAGAGGTCTTGTCACAGCAACAACCCTCCAGTGGTTTGGGCCCAAAAACAGGCAGCCTTGTTCCAGCAGCTGGCACAGTGTTGGCTGGGTTCTGTGGCTGCAGATGCAAACATGAGCCTGCAGATTCACTGGAGCCTGGGACTTGCACTGGGGTTTGTGTCTGGGTTCAACCACTCCACCAGAGCTCCACAGCTCCCATGGCAGCACTCTCAGGAGCACAGCAGCAAACCCATCACTGTGGCTCTGGTCACGTTGCCTTCGGAAGAGGGGCACAGCAGAATAAGCCCTTTAACATGGAAAAGAGCGTGAATATCCAAGTTAGCCCCTATCACGTTGCCCACTGCCTTGAAAGACTGTGCTTATCTCCAGGTCTGATAAACTGAAGAGGAAGGCATGGGGACCAGCAACAAGCAGATCAGGCCATGTGCCACCAGTGATACACCCCTGTGGCTGTAGGATGCCACAGCCACCACGTCCCTGCTCCTTGGAGACATCCCGGTCCCAACCCACATTGACCTGTGTGAGGAGCCAGCACACACTCGCTGAGTTGGACAAGCCCCACTGACACTCACTGGGTATCAAGGCAAGATCATCACGGGCTTTGCTATCTGCCCTGCTTACCAGCACATCACATCTGACAGGGGCTTGTCCAGGCCCTGTTCAATCTGAGCCTTCCCGGGTAAAAGCTGTCCCACGCCCAACGGCCTCGCTCTGCCCAAATGGCCACTGCCACTAGAGCTGCTCTCCAGATGTTAGAAATTAGTACTGCTCCCTCTGCTCAAAAACATCAATAAATTCTACGGGCCTCTCAAAGTGGGAGATGCTGTAGGCAGTCTGCCACCTCCTCCACCTGCTGCAAGGTGTTACAGTCCAATTTGAAAATGAGGACTTAAAATAATTTCTTTACTAACTCAACAGGAATCAAAAGAAAAAAATTCACCCAAAACCCCCAACCAAACAAAAAAAAGAAATATCAAAGCAGATGTCTCCTGCAGACGTGGCTGTTGGTCCCCTGCCACGCTCTGCCCCTGGGGACCTGTGCTGGGGACAGTCACACAGCAATAGTTCAATTCAAACCCTGACACTACTGCTCCTCTGATTAGACATTGATCAGGCAGACCTGAGCACCCAGATCCCCACCATGAAATGGTAACAACAATGCTGCCCCAACACAGGACCTTCACTGTACTCAGGCCTCACCATGCCAAAAGGACATTGAGTGCATGGGGTTGTAGCAATGCTGCAGGCACAGCCCTGCGGCTCTTCCACCTGGGGCAAGGCACTGGGAATAATGCCACTGAGCATCAGCCACCTACCTCTGCCCCTGGAGACACTTCTTCCTCCAGTCAAGAATACCAAGCCCCATCCATCCCACCCCTGGTACAGAGGAGCAGTCACACCCCCCAAAGGAGCAGCCACATGCCCCATCCATCCCCCCTCCCCAGTACAGCTGAGCGGTCTCACTCCTGTGCACAGCCCCTGCAGCTGGGAGCTGCTGGCAGCCTCAGGCCACCCAGGTGCATGCCGTGCACGAGCCTGGCCAGGAGGCACAGACACACTGCTGTAGGCAGCGTGCAGTGGCCCTCAGGTGATTTGATTGTTTCCAACCACCACCAGCTCCTGCTTGCCCTGTGTTTGCATTAAATTACCAAAGCCAGGGGCTCAGACCTATTATGTTTCCAACAACTTGCTGGGAGAGGACACCAGAGTGTCACAACAGCACAGCTGAACAGACACCTGTTGGGATTTACAAGGCATAGCAAGGTGTTTCTACAGCATCCCTGGGCACCCATACACATCTCATAGTGTGTTATTCACCTCTCCAGGTGCCCTCAGCACCACCAATGTTCTCACTCTTTCACTGCAAATGAGACTTTGAAAAAATCAGAAAAGAAATGGCAAATCTCTTCATTTCCATCCACTGAGACCCTCCAGGTGAGCCTGCATCCATTGGGGCTCCTGGGGCATGGGTTCTCATTCACACGTGGGAGTCAAACACCTGCACTGGAAAACCCCTGGCTTTAGCCAAAAGGATCCTTTTCCTGTTTTCCACCTAAGCTGTTACTGAATTACAGGGGATTTGATGAGCTCAATGGACCAAATCTAGTGTGAGTGTCTAGGTACCAGGAATGACTAGGTCTGTACAGTCAGCTGTTGGCACAGCTCTCCAGAAAACAGTGGCGTGGCTGTGACACTCCTACCCTGCCAAGGGACTGGCACACACTCTGCTCACCCAGTCAGCATCACCCAGCAGCACTCTGAGGCCCAGGACTCCCAGAGCAGGCAGGCACTGTGCCACGGTCAGGAGCCGCTTTCTGCTCCCTAAAGCGACACAACTTCTAGTTTCCGGGCACAGAAACTATTGCCACTTTGACGGAATTTCCCTTTGCAGCTTGGGACCTGTTTGAGCTTGAGATGCAAAGCAGGGACAAGCCCCGCGGCCCCCAGGAAAGCATTCCCACCACCCACCTTCAGCTCAGGGGGGCACCGGCCCACTCCTCAGGAGACTCCCCTCCTCGGCACAGAGCACCAGGCCTGTGCCAGCCCTGGCAGCGGGAGAGCCCTGGGGCACTGGCAGCCCACAGAGCTGAGTCTGCCTTCGCAGGAAGGATGGTGTTCACACAGCTCCCAACAGGCAGCACATGGCTGCCTGTGTGCACCTTGACTGCAGCAGCAGCAGGTCATATTTTCACATGAATTCCTAAGGAAACCTAACCAACAGCTGACCACAACTCACTAATACGAAGTGAGAGACAGAGCAGGTAGGCAGTGCTCCAGGCTGGGTCCAAAGCCAGGCAAACCTCAAGCTGTGGCTTAAACCTCTCACCTGGGACATCCTGAGTTCTACTGGCCCCTGCATGGGCAGCCTGCCCCTTCACTCCCAGCCCTTGCAGGGCAGGTGGAAGGACACCAACCTCCCACCGTCTGCAACGCAACAGCCCAAAGCAAAATTGATGCTGGTGACAATGAGCATAGTGCAGCTCTGCAGTACCTGAGCAGTGGCAACTTGAGGTGGTGCCAGCAACTCCAAACACAGCCCACACTGCAAAACACAGAAATTAGGCCTACTTTAGGAGCTCCTGCCTCCATTGTAATGAACAAATTAAGTGTAAATTCCCAGTTTCCTCTCTGTGGCTAATCCTCCGGATTTATTTGAGTAGATGTAAGGTTAAAGCACATTTAGTTTCATGTTTGGAATTTCTAAATTAGTATAAACCAGCACTTCAAAGTAATGCAGCTCCTATAAAACCCAATCCCATGGAGATGCCACAGTATATTTGGACCGTAAGTAGATGCTTTGTCATATTCCCACATGTATATGAGATTTTTTTTCTTTGGGAACATATTCTGACTGGTTTTAAACCACATTTCTATGCCCAGGCACACATATATACAGAGACTGTTTATACAGTCTACCCAAGGAGTTCATTTTATTTAACAATCCATTATAATACAGCTCACTGGTGGGTATCTCATCATTACACCCCCAAACACCGTATTCAGTGACCATGCAGGATCTGACACAAAGCCACAAGAGTCAGAAACTTGAGAATTAATGCTGAAATGCATCATTATCCCATGCCGCTATGCCTATGGTTTTCAGCAGAGGAAACAAACTGGATTTTCAGACTCTTTTGAGCTGCAGACCCCAAAACATTTCCCAGGAGAGATGTAGTTCCCTGGCTAGCAAATCTAAGCCTAATGAATAGAAGTCAGCTTTTTGTACCTCCCCAGGAGTTTTTAAGAGACCATGGAGCTCATGTAGAAACCACAGAAGACATTGAGTCTGGCACAGCCGCAAGCATGGGATGAGGTTTCCAGTTCAGTTTTTCCTCATGTGAGCTTGCTCATCACAGCAAAGTGTGCACACAAAGGTGCCATCGAGAGATGTGGCAGTGGCAAGAGCACACTGTGGGGGCTTTGCTCCATTGGATGTGGCAGTTATGCAGTGTGGCCATAGGAACAGCCAGTCAGACCTTTGTCTTCAGTGGCACTGAGGGGGACAGTGCTGGGATGCCCCACATGGGTGCTGCTCTCAAGCCACCAGGAAGCTGGGGATGGGCTCTTGCCTGCTTTGCTTTCATAACAGCTCCAGCATCCCACAGTTGTGACACACTCCAGCCACGCAGCCACCAAGACCTGCAAACCCAGTGGGCCGTGATCCTGTTGGGGTGGAATAGCTCAAATATGAAATAAACCCACGCAGTGTCCTCGGAATTTGATAAGCTCTGTCAGTGCACTGCTGCAAATACTGTTACAGGCAGTCTGCTCCAGAGAGCTCGTACTCCCCTTCGATTGGGCTCGAATCCAAATTCCACACTGGCTTTGAGTGGGCAAAACACCACAGTGCTTCCATGCAAGTCCCAAGCTACATTTGACATAAAATTCATTATAAAAAACTATTTTTGCTGAGGGGAAGCAATCCTAGAGCTCACCCACTCACTGTTGGTGCAAGAACCCAACCAACCTAAATCCTTCTCTCACACATCCTCCTTCCCCTGAGTAGCTGCTGTGAATTCATCTCCTCCTTATAACTGACTTTTCAGCAACACTCATTGAGAAGAACCAACAGCCCCCACTCCTGGCCTAGCCCACCCTCCTCTGCACGTTTTCTCCTTGTCTCACAAAGCTGTTAAGCATGTGCTTAACTGAAAGTTAGCACTTCCATCAAAGAGAGCGGCTGTTTCCAGGCCAAGCTGGCGGCTCCCCTTGCCTAGCCTGGGGAATGCAGGCCAACAGGCCAGGTGGCAGATCTACCTGCCTCATTCACCCTCCACAGACCCTTGTGTGGCCAATCCCACACGGTCACAATGAGAGCCAAACAAGCGACTGCAATCACATCAGCCTGCACAGGGATGAAGCCCCTCGTTCTGTGCCAGCCTCCCTGAGACCTCTCAGCATAGCGCTGGGTGGTAACCCTGGCCCCGCATCAGTCAGCGCTGAGCAGTAATGCCGTGAGGACAGACAGGGATGGCTGGGGTGTTGAGTGCCCACTCCCAAAACCCGTCACTGGCAGGCGAGTGCTGGAGCTCCCCGGCTGAGTCACAGCAAGAGCTACATGAGAGGAGCATTCAATTAGACTGGAGAGCACACAAGGGGTCAATGATTTTCCTTTCACACTGCATTACGCCTAACAGCCCGTGGTCCAGACTTGTAACAACTGACTACTTCAGCTGAACACACGCTTGGAATGAACCAGGCCAACATTAGGCCGTTTTTTTCTTCCAAGAGGAGCTTAAAACCCAACCGCCTGGTCCTCAGGAAGAACTAATGAGCCACACTTGCTAACACCGGAGCACCAATCAGTGATGCATGGGCAATGGGAAACCTGGAAACCACTAAGGGGAGGAGAAGTGGAGCTCACAACGGGAAGGCAGATAGATACTGATCTGCTCTGCCAGACCAGCTGCTGCTTTAATACATTTTCCTGCTGCATTTCCAGGGCTGGGACACAATATGTATTAGAGTATTTCACTGTCTTGAAGGTGGAAATTGACGTTAGGTTTTTGCAGCACAAAGAAACACAATATTACAACTCTTCTCTTGACATTGCCACTCCGGGACTTGAAAATGAAAACAGCTTGTTAACTTGTTGGCAATTCTAATGACAAAGTAGAAGGAAAAAAAAAAAAAGAAAGGCTCTCCTGACTGGCAGGATGGCTTCCCAGCAGGCTCGGTCAGAGGTTTTAGAGGAATATGCTTCAAATAAATGGGAAGTGTAGAAATATTAGGCATGAACGAATATTAATGTTATGCTTCATTTATATCCTGCTGTACTTGACATCAAAGGATCTCAAAGCAGCTTTACAAATGCAATCTGACGCTACATGAGTTGGGTTTCTGAATAGTAATAAATACAGGAGTACGTGGGAAATGGAGGTACCTCGGGTTAAATGACTGGTTCAAGGCCAGTGACATAGCAGCAGCATCAGTTGCTACTAGAACCCAGTCTCCCCATCCACCGTGTATCACTACCAGTCATACTGCTCTCTTCACATGAACAAATTTTCTTGCTGTATGATATCACTTCAGTTGCAAACACTGAGGGTTCCCACTGACTCCCCATGGAGTGGCAGCACTCGGTGATTCATACCCCTGACCCTCACATCCCCCTGTTGCACACCCCTTTGAGGACACAGCATCCTTCTCAGATAGTCCTTGTGGCATCACTGACCACAGGCTCCTGGTCAGCCTCCCTGCCTACCCAGGGAGCATTTGGAGAGGAGGGTGCCACTAGGAACACACGTTACAGTGGAACAGCATGACAGGCCAGGACCAAAGATGGAGCAAAATCTCATCTGTGCCAAGTCTCCCTTGAGTTACTTGTGAATTAGCTGTCTAAATACCTTACTGGATACAGCACTTGATACTTTCAACATCAACAGACTGATGTTAGTCATGATTATTTTCTTTACTGAACAAAAGTTAGGAAAAAACAGTATCTCCACAGCAGTCCTGGAGCTCTGGAGAAGCTCAAGGGTGATGGGTGCTTCTGCCACTGACTCTGAGTTATAACCAAGCTGTTCCCTCCCCAGGTGCCTTCAGCAGCCCCAGCCCTGATGCTGCCACTCCACCCGCCTGGTGGTGACAGTTCAATCCTGCCAGGGGCTGAGGGGCTGATCCACAATGAAGCTGAGCATCAGCCACAGCCAACAAGAACTGTGCGTGCCTTCACATCCTGTAAACAGAATTCCTGACTCCCAGAGAGTCCTCTGAGAGCCGTGACCATGTCAAGGTGTCAGGACTGAACTCCCAGTGCTTAACACACCCGGTCGCTGTGGAATTAACTCAAACTACTAGATTTCCTGGCTGTCAGGCAGCTTGCACTTTGCCACCAGGGAAAAACTATTCAACTTTGCTGGAGTAGGTCTATGAACCAGGGGATTAGGACTACATATTTTACCACAGCGTGGAGATGCCACAAGAAACACTACGGTTACCATGGGAAACCTTTCTCTCTTTGCCACTGGCATTGCACAGGGAAGCCCAAGCCCAAATGCTCTATCTCGCCTCTGAAATCAAACAGATGTTTTCACGATCTTTGATGAAGCTGAGTTGTGCACCCGTCCCAGAGGAAGGGAAAAATGCAGCATTAAAGCAGCCCTTTTTCCTTCCTTTTTTCCCAAACAGCGCATATTTGCAGTTAAAAGGAAAACAGGAATCTCTGTCTCACGCTAACATTTACGGTCACTCGGTAACAAATTGTCACAAAGGCAAACTTCTGCCACGAACGCGGGGAGCCAAGGCAGCCTGTGTGCCGTCCCTGGCAGGGCTGCGCGCCGCGTGACGGGACGTGGGGCTGGCGATGCCCACAGATCCCCGGCCACGCAGGGCACCCACGAGAAGCGGGACACCGGGGACCAGGGCAGGGAAACGATGCCGTCCCCGGGCAGGCGAGAGGGTCTCCGGGGAGAGCAGACCGGGAAGAGCGGGGAGCAAAGCATGCTGTGGGGCTCAGCCGCCCGCTCAGGGGAAGCGGGGAACGCACTCCCGCTCGGGAGAGGCGGCGACAGCAACAGCCGCGGGACAGGACGGGACGGGACATGGCCGCTGTCCCCTGCCGACCACCGGCTACCCGTGACCCCTCGCCCCGGCAGGTGCCCGCCGCCCGCCGTACCTGTATGTTTCTCTTCTCGCAGGCCGGGCCGGTGCCCTGCACCACGCTGTCCAGCACGGTGACCATGCCGGCAGCCGGGCTGACGAAGCAGGAGTTGCGGGCGGCCCGGATCGTCTCCTCGATCTCGGCGAAGCGGAAGACGCAGAGCGCGGACTGCGGCCGCCCCCGGGCGCCGCCGGCCCCGGCCCGCTCGAAGACGCCGAAGAGGAGCTCCTCGGCGGGCGGCGGGGCCGGGGCCGGGCCGGG
>WBMZ01011431.1:0-13374 GCA_013400975.1 Atrichornis clamosus
ATCCCCGTCCCTCCACCCCAGCCTGGCCTCCTGCAGGTGCCCCTCTGGTGGAGGCTCACACCTGGGCACAGACCAGGCCCCAGCAGGAAGGATTTTCCTGCAGGCATTTGTTCCAATCTAAAGAACATCCTTTCCCTGCTCCCACTTGATGCCCATTAGGTTCCCATTTATTATCAGTCTAATGATTTTAGTAATATTGTAAATTAAATTATTTGAGCATAGCTGCTTTGGATCCCCAGGTTTTACTCTAATTGGTACTAATGTTTTGAATCATCCCTGACTTTAAAGCAAAATTTGGTTGGGCTTTACAAATGATAATTCCAATGCATCTGTGCAGGATCTGTTTTCTGTTTCAATCATTAATTTGCCATCTTCAACTTGGAATTAAAAGAAATATAAATTTCTAGCACATTTTAAAGTAATTTTGAATTAGTAAAACTATTTTGTGTTAATGAAATTGAAATGTTGTCATGATGATAATCTTCAAAAGTCTTTATTTTTGTAAGTGTAAGCACTAATGGCTTCACTTGGACAAGCTCTTTGGAAATGGAAGATCAAAAACGTTCCTTTTAAACTGTTGAAACAAAATGTGTCGCTTGACTGAAATACTTGATTTCAGTGTTTTAAAACCAAAATTTTATTGAACTTTATTTGATGTTTTAAAACAAACCTGATTTAAATGACAATAGGATTTTTCATTGAAAAATCATTTGACTTTCAAATGTAACTAACATGGAGAAAATAATCAACAGAGGGCTTTGAAGTGTCCAAATCCCCAGCATTAGCTGTAGCTGAGGCACAAACAGAGCCAGCATCTGTCAGCACTTCAGAGGACCCTGGGCTGCGCAGAGCAAGGTAAGTGACCCCTGCCCAGGGGACTGGGCTTCTCCTCACAGGCAAAGGGACTGAGGGAGCTTCACCATCCTGATTAAGTCCTGTCCTCGCCCTCAGCGCAGAAACTTCAACCCTCCTCTTTGCAGCATGCCAGGACCGGCCTTTACCCACTGCTGGAGAAGGCAGCTCTGCAGAAGAGTCGTCCTCAAGGACCTGCAAAGGAGAAGAAAATTCTCCATGAAATTGTGTGCGTACTCCAAGTTGCACTTGTAACATGTTTGAACACTTTTTAGATCTGAAATCCCTTAATTAGTCCTTTTATATTGTAGCAGTGTGCTCTGCAAGGAATTCAGCCATTCCTAAAATGATTTGCTAAAATAAATGCATGGAGAAATGACATTATTTGTTAGAATTCTGCCTAAAACTGGGCCTTGGCACAAGGAGAACTGAGTTACAGGTTTTGAACATCAACAGCTGCTGGCGTGTACATCAGAGCTGTGTGTGATCAGCAAGGCCCTCCCAACAGCACCTGTGTGTGTATTAAACACTTGTACGCTGTCACTTTAAGAGAAGCCCACCTTTATTCACAGAAGGCAATCCACGTGGTGTCTTTTCCACATGGGATACCTGAGTTCCATCCGGCTTTGCACTCCCGCACGGTGTGTGGGTAAGGATCCCCCGAGCGTGTCCCCACGCCGTCCTCCTGCCCTGCCAAATGCTTGGGGCTCAGGTGAGAGGGGGAATGGAGGGTTTGGGAGAAAACCACCACCCAGTGCTGGGAGTTCAACAGCACCATTGGCTGCAGTCCTGGCAGCTCACCACGTGTTTGCTGCAGGAGTGTTGAGGGATGACCTTCTCCGTGGTGCCAGGGCTGGGGGCCTTCGCTCTGCACTTCTGCCCGGGCACAGCCATGGCATCACAGAGTCAGCAGGGCTGGAAAAGCCCCTGAGATCGTGGAGTCCAGCCCTCAGCCCAGCACCACGCCATGGGCACCGTGAAACCGTGTCCCACCTGCCACATCCACACGTTCTTTGAGCCCTTGCAGGGGTGGTGGCTCCAGCACTGCCCTGGGCAGCCTGTGCCAGTGCCAAGCTGGAGAGACATGGGGCCAGATGCTCCCTTCCAGCTGCAGGAGTGGCCAAATGCACCTTCTAGGCTGGATTGTGCCCCACGGCTGAGTTGAGGATGTGCGTCCTTGGGGTCCTGTGTTGGGGCTCTCTGAGGGAGAGGAAAATCCCTGTTTTCTTGTGCATGTTTTGGTGTGCTGTTCATGTGTGCTGAACAAGGCTCTCATTAGTGACAGGCTGTGACTACAGCACGGGCAAAGCCACCTTCTGTTTGCTTCAGCTGCAAAACAATAACAACTTTCATCAGAGGAAAGGAAGGGCCAGCAGCCTCCTTGTGTGAAACAGACTTTTTATTAGGTCTGAGACTGAGAATGGCTCTTGTTAAGAAATACTGGATTATTGCAGCAGGCTGGGAGATGAGATGAGAGTGAAATACCAAACACACACGCACACAAAAAGAATGTGTGAAAAATTGGAATGATAAAGTCTTTGGAGCAGGTTCCTGCTCAAGTGCTTGAGGCACGGCACTGCATCATATTTGCTGGAGAAGGTGAGGGAAGTTGCAGCATAATCAATTAAAATTGGGGCCACTGTGCCTGGACAAAGCTGTCTCAAAGCAAAATAAAATAAATAAATTGCTTCTTTTCCTTTTTGTCAAGGTGATATGACTTTACAAACACAGGATGCAGCTGCAGAGAACACTCCAGTGCCAGCAGCGAGGAGGAGACGCCTTCCCGAAGATCAACCTCACCTGAGGATCAGAAGGAAAGGATGCTGTCTGGCAGGGAAGGGATTTGCTCTTTGCCACAAAAAATGTGTGGAACTTGGGGGCAGGGGCTAGTGGGGGGCTTGGCAGTGCTGGGCAATGGTTGGACTTGATGGTCTGAGAGGGCTTTTCCAGCCTTAGTGGTGGTGTGATTTTTTAGGATAAGTGCACACTCCTCTCTGCTGATTCTGCAGGCGTGCCACAGGAGGCATTGCCAGGCTGCGTGTTGATAACCAGCCAACAGTTACTGTGACTCCAGCTTCATTCCTTCCCTCTTCCTCCTCAGGAGAAGGAAACAAAGGAGGATGGACACCCCTGCCTTCCTGTGATCCCAGCAGCAGCACCTCCCCGTGCCCTGGAGCCAGGCCTGTGGTGGGCACTGACCACCTTTACCTGGGTCACGTTGGTCCCCCCGTGCTCCCCAGGCGGCACTCGGGTCACCTGCTGGGTTCCAAGGAGACATTTCTCGTTCTCTGATGTCTCCTTGGAGCTACTGACCCTCGAGCCAGGCAGAGCTGCCCATCTGTCAGTTTTCTTGGCTTTATGGCACCAGACATTTCCAGCCAAACTCCCGGCAGCATCCCAGACGCACTTGCTCCTTCACTGACAATCCACCAGAGATAACTGATGGAAAGGTGATTACAAAAAAAGGACATAAAGACAAAAAAAGGGGGGAGAAAAATATTTATAAGTTTTTAAATGGAACACATAGAGAAGAAAAAAACCAGACTATAAAAGGCAATGCTGTTAATGGTGTTCGTCCCTGGGCTGTTCAGCGCTGTTCTTACCGAAAGCAGTTGACATTACCTCTGTTCTGCTGGTCGGGTCAATATGAGGAGAAGCTGCTGCAGTTAAATTCCCTCTTGCTGCATTTCTCAGCCTATGTTATCTCAAGCTCTCAAGTTTCCATCTTAAGCCTTTATCTTGTCTTGGCAATAACATTGAATATTGATAAGTAACTAAATGTAGACAGTTTCCCAGGTGACTTCTTCTACCGAAAACCCAAATTTGCACTTTTTTGGGTGCCATATGGGTCCAATTACCCATTAACTCCCAAGGAGGCCAGTTAAATCCAGTATCAGTTAAGGTGTGCAATATGTGGGCTGAGATTGTTTTCCTGCTGGCATTTGCTTGCAAGAATTTAAATTTCCTGTCAATCACGAGACAAGCAAGTTATTTTCACTGTGCCATTGAGACCCAACTGTCACAAAGAAAACATCACAAAAGGCACAAAAATGGCACCTTTTTGATGGTACAACATGATTACCCTGATCTTATATTTTGTTGTGGTTCCTACAGATTATTTTTCTGCCTTTTTTTTCCCAGAACAAAGTTCTTGCTTTGATGCTTCTCTTTGATAAAGTTATAAAGCTGTGCCAAAGATTTGAAATCTGTCATGGGACTTCTCTCTTCCCAGGAACGAGTTGCAAATGATGTCCCCCATAGTTTTTTTAAAAAGCTGCCTGCCTCTCAATCAGCAAACATTCCTCCGTGACACTGTGAGTCTCTCATTTTTTCATCTCTGCTTTTGTCTGAATCCTACTGAAATATTAACAGGGTTCCTCGCAGCTGGCATGAGATCCAGAGCCTGCTCAGCACATGTCTGTGGATGTTGGTTCCAGGGGGAATTCGGGGCAGCAGCCACCACCCACCTGGAGCACCCTGGCTGGACAAACCCTTCCCTGGCACTGGGAGGTTTTCCAAACACCCATCCCAGCCTCATCCCACTTTAATTGCCATTGCACCGGGAGAAAATATCCTGGAGGTCTGTGTCTCGTGAATCAAAAGGCTCCTGTTGTCCTTCTGCAAATATAAAAGTGCTCCCAAGAGAGCAGCAGCACGGCGGTGCCGGAGCCTTTGCTCGGAGGCTGTTTCCTGCTGATCCTCTTCTCCCCAGTGTTTTCCCCCGTGGGATCTGCTTTACCTCTGCCCAGGGGAGAGCTCCCAGCAGCCAGGGCTGCACGGCGAAGCAAAGAACCTCCCTCCAGAGGCTCCTCTCTTGAGCCACCCAGCCCTACACAGGGACCCTCTGCCAAGGTGTCGCTCAAAGCTCTTGTTTGAATCATTCTCAGTGAGATGAAGACCCGTAGCCATCCCCTCAGAACCGCCTCTGCCTCCTCTCGTTTGGGACAAAGCTGAAGGTGAAGGCTAATTCTTAAGTGTAGTTGGAAAAAACCTGAATTAAATCAAAACAGGTTTAAAAATAGATTTCTTCTTCATTTGGATATCTGCAGGAGGGAGGGCAATGTGGCCAGAGGCAACACTGGAACTCACAGCCACAGAGCAGGGAGAGGCCTGGAGCTGTGGGATCTCCAGGAACAGTTAAGCCCTTTAGAGAAAGGAATCAGAGGTGTTTGACAAGGAGACACGAGGCACTGCAGGCTCCTGGGGAGGCCATGCCAAGGCAGCACAGCCAGCTCTGCTCCTCACTCTAATGCAGGTGCCAGGCCAGAGGAGCTTGGTGAGAGCCACCATGGACATTCCCATGTTCTGGTTTGTATTTCCTTTGCATTCTGCTTTTGTCTTCATGAAGTCACTGGGGATGATGCTCTTCATCGCTTAAAAACCCTGTGAAAAAGAGGAAGGACCTCATGAAGGGCTGTGGAAACACGAGACTCCTGTTTTTCACCTGCTGTCCACTGTCTGAGGGAGCAGAAACAGGAGCAGACAGGCTATGGAGCATTTCACAGAGCACTGAACAGTGAGGCCAAAGCCGAGAGCCCTGTCTGGGGTTCCACGGGGAATAAAAATGGAGAGTGAAGTCAGGTATTTCTTAATGCAATTTTTGTTTCCGTGAACACAGGAGAAGCCAAATAACAAGAGAACATTTATTTGTTTGCAGCTCCAGCCCTTTCAGCCAGCACTGAACTCGGAGAGCACAGAGACCTCTGAGCTTTCCATCAAGGCTGCACTTCCAGCGTTTGTTCATTTTCCTGCCTGATGCTCAGTGTCTTGCCTTTTCCTGGTTTCCTTGCAAAACCCCACATTTGTTTCATGTGCTCAGCAATGACTTGGCTTCCATTTGAGCTCGCTGTCGGTGGGGCCTTCTTTTTGCAGCCCTGTACTCCCAATTTCTGTAAGATAATGCAAGAGATAAGTCTCTTGCATACTAAAGGCCAAATATCTCATTCCCCACCAGTGAAAGGGATTCTTTGTCATGCCAGGATTGTTCACACAGGCTTCCCTGGATATATCTTCCAGTCTGGTGGAGATCAGGGTGGGGTGGTGCAGGACACCACGACACTGGGGCTGGAGGTTTCTGCCCCCACATCTTTCTCCCCTACCCGTGCTCGAGGCTCAGCACCAAGGCTGAAGTTGCCACGGACAGCAGGTGGGATAATGGGATAATGCCCTGAGGCAGGGGTGAGACAAGGAGTCACTGCTCCCCCACTGATCAGGACCCCTGTGCTGGGCTCAGCAGCCTCTTTAAACCCTCAATGGCACCCTCACAAACACAAGGAAGAAAGTGTTGTTATTTTTGCAAAACAAAGCACTGACAAAGTCAGTCCTGAAGAGCTCCCTCCTCTCCTGCTCTCCACTGGACCACGCTGCTCCCGTGTGGGGGTCTGGGCAGGTGGGACTGCTGCTGATGAGACCCCAGCCCCTCCAAATCCCAAATGGAACAAGTGCTCCAAGGAGCAGTTTGTGCCTCTTTTCATCCCTGTGGTGCTAAAGGTGGCCCCTCTCAGTGCCCCTGAGGCAGGGCTGCCCAGTGCCTGCAGGCGTCAGCAGGGTGCAGCTGGGATAAAGCTCTGGAGCGCACTGCTTAAAAAGGGAAAGGAAGAAAACTTCACCCGGACTTCAATCTTGAGCCCAAATATTGATGGCAAAAGCAACACCCCGTGTCTACCAGAAGCCGTGTCGGCTGCAGGAGGATTTATGCTGCGTGGATCAATCTTGCTCGCAGGGAAGGATTATTAATGTTGTGTTTTTAACCATATGCATGTTCCTCTTCAAATGAAAAAAAAGTGAACCTTGAAGTTGCCAGATGAAGACTGCATTTATCATCTTCAGCATGAGCGCTGCTAAAATAGTCAAGCTCTCAAGTTCTCACATCTGTCAAACGCAGGGATCGGAGGGAGCAGCCAGCTGGGTGTTCCAGCATTTGCATAAAACCCAGCACCCATCCAGCTGACATTCCACATTTGCGCAGAGAGACTACAAGGGTATGTGGTGACAGGACGAGGGGGAATGGCTTCCCGCTGCCAGAGGGCAGGGTTAGATGGGATATCGGGGAGGAATTGTTCCTGTGAGGGTGGGCAGGCCCTGGCACAGGGTGCCCAGAGCAGCTGTGGCTGCCCCTGGATCCCTGGAAGTGTCCAAGGCCAGGCTGGACGGGGCTGGGAGCACCCTGGGATAGTGGGAGGTGTCCCTGCCATGGCAGGGGTGGCCCTGGATGGGATTTGAGGTCCCTGCCAGCCCCAGCCCGTCTGGGATGCCATGACTGGAGGTGACCACGGTGCCCCTGTGCCAGCACCCGGCCGGGGAGGGAGGGCCGGGGCAGCCAGGCCCCCGTGCAGTGCCCAGCAATGCAATCCCACTTTCCCTGCCGGCCCCACCTTTCCCGGTGAACACACCACTTTCCCCTCCACAAGTGATGCACGCAAATTAACAATGCTGAACATTTGAAACTCGATTTCTCACTTCTTTGTGAATTCTGTTGCAATTCCTGTGCTCCCTCACCGACAGCGAGCAGGTGGGAAACAAGTGCGGAGGCAGCAGCGAAGTAAAACACGGAGTTGTAATAATTCAGTTGTAAATGTCGGCACTGTGCATGTGGGCGCCAAAACCTTTCTCAAAAATAATTCAGATAAACCTACTTTTGCAGCTTTGTAAATCCAGCACCCCCCTAGGACACAGGGAGATGAATTCTGTGGTGCTGCCAAAGCCAGGTGATTAATAATTAGCCTTTAAACTTCCTCATAATTTTTCCATCTGCTGACAATGCCTTTTGCATATAATCATGTCTCACTCAATGCATTACAGATTTTTTTTACCAAGTTCTTAAAAATAGGCTTTTGTTAAGCTTCAGCTCAAAAATAATTTTTAAAACCTTGTAACTTAATCAATTTTCCAAATCTGCACAATCAAATCTGCTGACAAAGAAATGACCGAAAGCAGCTGTCACTTCTGTTTTCAGGAGTGAAACTGGGGAGGCATTTCCAGGGCTCGGGAGCGATGCACAATGCAGACAATAAAGCAGCAGTAATTGGGCCATCCCACCTGTTCCCATTCAGGTATTGATAAGAACGTTATCAGCCTTTGGAGACACTGATTCCTTGTGTTGTGGAGTAGATATGAAAAAAATAAATTCTTGATGGAAGCTGCTAATATGAATTCCCTCCCTGTTATGCCTATTAAAGGAATTTCAGCCCATCAGGAACTAATCACATTTCATTTTCTCCTGGTTTTTTTACTCATGGTCAACACATACCGGCACAGCTGAGGTGTAGGGTAATCAAAGCCTTCGTCATGGTTGAATACATTTAATACTCTTGCTTCATCAGAGCAGTGCATTAAAAAGTCCCCTGACATATTTAGCCTGATTGTTTAAGGCGTCACTCTGGAGCCGCAGCATTACAGATTTCACCCACAGTGTGGGGGGCCTTTGCTTTCATTTGTCTGGAACACGACATCAGGAATTGGATTGAAATAGGCTGCTCTGAAAAACAAAGGCAACTGATGAAGTCATAACACAATCTCCACAACATAAGTGGAGAAATAAGTGAACATTAATTTGGTGTTTGCAATAGCAGGCAGCACTAATAACACAGGTATTTGGAGCTGTAAATAAGTAATTCAACAATGTAATGTCCTGCCAAGGAGATATTTGTTTTATAAACAAACAAATTACAAGCAGTTCCACTATGTTTAAAATATTAACTTGCTTTTCTACGGCATAATTTTGTTACTAGAAGTGCACGGCCAGCTCCTGTAATTCCCGTGTGATTTGAGTCAGTCCCTTCCCTCCTTCAGCCTGAGAGGACACGGGGGCTGTGCAGGAGCCAGGGCTGGGCCGGGCAGGGCTGGTGCCGATGGTCAGTGAGGATCCATCCCGGATCCAGGGGCCTGAAGGAGGGAGGGAGGCTCCTGCACCAGCCTATTCCACCCCCTGCGCCGCTGGACCACTTGAGCCTCTTCAAGCAAAAAATGTCAGACATTTGGTCCCTGCTGGGCACAGGCTTGGCTAAATTAGAAAACTCCGAAGCAAAACTGCTGATTTTCTAGTTAAGGTTTCTGCATTCAAAGCCAGAATGAAATTGGAGTAAAATATCTTCAGCTGCACTGGAGATGAAATCCAAGAGCCTAAAGCCAGTGCCTGGGTCTGTGATAAATTCAAATGAAGCTTCTCTGTTAAAGGCCAGGTTGCAACTTATATGAAATTCAATTAAAGTAAAAATATCTATTTTCCTGGTCTTGCTAATAGAGCAGCTGGTAATGACCCTGCCGATAACTCCAAACTTGCTCTGGGATATATCCAAGGGTGCAGATTCTCCTGTCATTAATAAATAATTTTGTATTCCACTGCAACCCCAGAATTGTCTTGGTACACCTGTGACTGGAAATAAAAGGCTACAGGGATGAAATGTCTCCTAGTACTGTTTTTCCAAGAGCAGATTCCCTCTGGGCTGGGGACAGAGGTTTGGGATCCAGCTGACTGCTCTCCAGCAGAGCCCTCAGCAGCAGGACAGGGCCCTGAGGGAAAAGCAAGCCTGGTGCAAAAAAACCCCAAAAGTTCTGCTTCATGCCCCGGTATTTTCAGGTCCCTTGGGCAGTGCTGAGTTCAGGGTCATTCCAGAAGAACTTTCCCGTAGACAGGCTTGAACACTTGGGTTCTGCCCACAGCTCCGCTGCTGGGGCTGCCCTACAGGTCCAGGAATGCCTGAGCGTGTCCTCACTCCCCAGGGGCGCAGCAGGACAGGAGACAGGATGCTGGGAGGGCAAAACCTCACTGCACACCACCGGCCAAAGCGCGCAGAAACGGCCGACAGTCACCCGAGCCGGCTGACACCCCGCACAACGCAGGGTTCCCGCTGGAGCTGTCAGGAGGCAGCTCGCAGCAGGGCAGCGCAAGTGGAGTGATCTGGGGGGCACAGACCTTCCGCTGGGGGGGCACAGACCTTCCGCCGCCGGTTAAACGGGCTATTAAGTGAAACACCGAGCTGGTAAAAAGATATTTATTGTTAGTATGGAGTCTATTACTATGTCATTAGTAATAATAACACCCAGATAATGAATTGAGCTTTTCTCCTAATGACTTGGGGTGTGGAATCATTCTTTCTAGCTTCTGTTCTTCAGAAGACCACACACCAGGCAATTAATATTGTCACTTGCATACCGAAGATCCTAACCCCACTGTGATTAGAGCAAATGAATAATTTGCCATTCAGATGTATTGAGAGTAATACTAGGATGTGACTGAGAACAAAATTCCTGGGCTGCAAGCTGTAATAATTAACACCAGGCAGAGAAGTGGGAGAATGGTTTAGACAGGCCTGATCTGAAATCTTCTCAAGGCTGGGAAGGTTCTGAGAAGCTCGAACCAATCTCCCACAATTCAGATTCCTTCCTGCATCCCAAGGGGGCCTACAAGGAAGCTGGAGAGGAATTCTTCATCAGGAACTAATGCCAGGACAAGGGGAATGGCTTCCCACTGCCAGAGGGCAGGGTTAGATGGGATTTTGGGAAGGAATTGTTCCCTGGGAGGGAGGTGAGGCCCTGGCACAGGGTGCCCAGACAAGCTGTGGCTGCCCCTGGATCCCTGGAAGTGTCCAAGGCCAGGCTGGATGGGGCTGGGAGCACCCTGGGACAGTGGGAGGTGTCCCTGCCCATGGCAGGGGTGGCACTGGATGGGATTTGAGGTCTCTCCCAACCCAAACCATCCTGGGATTCTGCAGTGAGCTGGCAGAAGGTCAGGGAGATGCTTTCCCCTGGGCACAGACAGTCCCCCTTGTGCCAGGGGCTGTGTGGCACCGTGAGCCCCAGCCATGCTCTGGCAGCCCCCGGGCAGCCCCCACTCTGTGGCCACCTGCTTCCCTCCTCCCAGGCATCCTCCTCCTCAGGGACACCTCTGGCTCTTCCTGTTCTCTTCCTGTTCCTTAAAGCTGCTTGAATGGATCTGTGCTCTCAGGGGAGCTGAGTGGTGGCTGATTTCATGAGAGTTTGAAGTAAAAAAAAATTAAAAAGCAACCAGAAATACCTGGGAGAGAAAACAACCCCACCACGTAACATTTATCATGGAGAAAATAACAATTAAAATCATTATGACAGGAAGTGAAGGATGAGTCAGTAATGCAATGGTGTTTTTGAAATAACAGTACTTAGTTAACATCAGTCCCGGGTCTGGAAAATGGGATTGAAATGGATCGAGGGACACCTGGGACAGTAAAGGATCCACAAGGAACAACTGAAGATCTGCATCACTCAGCACGTGCCACACGTTCTGCTGCCACAGACAGAGGCAAGGAGCTGCTTGTGTGACCCACGAGGGGCAGGGGGACGCTCAGCTCCTGTGCATGCACAGTTTTGGGTGTGAACTCTCTGGTTTGTATTCCCAAGTCATGACTCAGAGCCTCCTGTGCCATCCCCTCCCGGGCTGGCGCTGCCTGGCACAGCGTGGGGACGTGCATTTCCTCAAGGTTAGCTTGCAAATGGAGCCTGAAGTGTTGGTTATGTCCCATAAACCCCTAAACAGACCAGAGAGATTTAGGTGAGGAGTGTCCCTGCCCAGACCCCTGGGGAAGGAGGGCACACAGGGCACCTCCTGCATCCCTCAGGGAGAGGGGCGGCAGGTGATGAGCCAAGGTCTTCTCTCAGTCATTCTTTTATTGCTGTAGGGATTTTATGGCATTTGCCAATACTGTGTTGGGGAACCCAGAGTCCCTGGTGAGTGTATTTCATATAAAAGCACCTGAACTGCTCCAGTGTGGGCAGGAGGAGCAAGAAGTGCCTCTCTCCCCGCACTGTTCTGCAGCCCCAGCAGGCAGGATGTCTGTCCCATCTGAAATATTTTTCACAGAATCACAGAATATGCTGAGTTGGAAGGGATTTCATGGGAGTGAGGGCAGGCACAGGCTGCTTCAGATCTGGTTTTGGCTTTCTCTGATCACCTCTCTGGAGCTGTAGTAGTTTCAAGCCTTCAGGCCCCATTTTCAGGACGTGCAAACTGGCGCGGGCTCGGGGCTCGAGCAGAGCCAGAGTCACCTGGTGCTGGAGCTGGTGCCAGACACAGCTCTGCCCTCAGCCCTGCTCTGCAGGGCAATTTCTGCTCCTCATTTCCACCGTGGCACTGACACAGAGGCCGCAGGAGCTGCCTCCTCACTGCAGCTCGCAGTGCAACAGAGACCACGGCAGCCCCTTGCTCATGGGCAGCTTAGCTCTCCACAGGGTGCACACACAAGGGTTTTAGCTTTACTGCACCTGGAAAAATCATTTTGAATTCCAAGTCTTGCTATTTCAGCCTCCCAACACAATTTCCCCTTGCTTTTGCTTCAGGAGATCCCTTTCTGTGCTCCATCCGTCCACGTGGCTCAGCCTTCCCAGGCCCTGCAGCGCTGTCACCGCTGGGGCCCGGTCACAGCCTGGGATCAATCAGGGTGGCCGGGCACAGCTGAGGTGCTTTTGGAGCTCTGGCAGAGGTTTTGATCTTACCAGTGACAGTGACACCCATAGGCTCGGCCAAGGGACGCTGCTGTCCCCTCCTCCCGGTGGGAACGGCCAGGCTGGGCAGGGCTCAGAGCCGCCTGCTCTAGAGGCGGGTGCACGAGGAGATTTAAGGTTCCTTCCAACCCNCGCTGGGGCCCGGTCACAGCCTGGGATCAATCAGGGTGGCCGGGCACAGCTGAGGTGCTTTTGGAGCTCTGGCAGAGGTTTTGATCTTACCAGTGACAGTGACACCCATAGGCTCGGCCAAGGGACGCTGCTGTCCCCTCCTCCCGGTGGGAACGGCCAGGCTGGGCAGGGCTCAGAGCCGCCTGCTCTAGAGGCGGGTGCACGAGGAGATTTAAGGTTCCTTCCAACCCAGACCAGTCCAGGATTCCGTGGTCCCATGAATAGCTCCACATGGCTGAGACAGCTTCTCTTCACTGCTCTGTAAGGCTGCTCCTTTCTCTGAGGATCCAAAAAAAAAAAAAAGCACTTTCATTGCTGGAGAGGATTCCTGCGAGTTAATTCTTCCTGCCTCAGTTGGGAAGAAATCCTACTTTCAATTGAAGCTTATGTATGTTAATTCTGGGGGTTGGGCTTTTTCTGAACAGCAATTCCTTGTGGCCATCATCTGGCGCCTCCCAAGCAGGGCGCCTTCAGCCAGAGGCCTCAGCTGCCTGCTCATCATCCACCGGCGCACCTCTGCAAGGCAAAATAAAGTTACTGAGGCACATCTCTGTGACACTGGAAAGCCCTGAAATGGTGTTCGTGCGCTTACAACCTGCCCAACAAACGTTACAAGTGAGTTTTGTAAATGCCAGTCAGGTTCTCAACTGTTATGAAGGGGAAATTACGAGCTGCTGAATACAGGCAAAGAGAAACGGAGAGCAAACCAAGAGAGGTGTTAAACTGAGGGGTCCGGCCTGCCCCAGCCCTGGCCACCTCCTCCAGCAGTGGAGCTGCTGCACTGGGGCTGCACTGGGGCTGCACTGGGGCTGCACTGGGGCCAGACTGGGGCTGCACGGGGGCTGCACTGGGGCTGCACTGGGGCTGCACTGGGGC
>WBMZ01011432.1:0-37952 GCA_013400975.1 Atrichornis clamosus
CTAGCAAAACCACGACAGGAGGTTGTAACTAGGTTGTTGTCAATCTCTTCTCCCAAGGAACAAGTGATAGAACAAGAGGAGAGGACCTCAGGTTATGCCAGGGGAGGATTAGATTTGATATTAGGAAAAATTTCTTCACCAAAAGGGTTGTCAAGCACTGGAACAGGCTGCCCAGGAAAGTGGTGGAATCACCATTCCTGGAGATATTTTAAAAATGTATAGATGTGGCACTTAAGGACATGATTTAGTAGGAACTTGGCAGTGCTGGGCTAACTTTTGGACTTGATGTTCTTAAGGGTTTCCAACCTAAATGATTCTATTGAATTAGAGATCTTATTATCTTTAAAATTTAGGTAAATAAAGGACAAGAATGCCAAAGAAGGAACAAGGAGAGAGTCTCTGAAAGAGACATTTATAAGCTCATATACCCTGGGGGTAGGAGACACCCAGCCAGCAGCCTCCTGCCATGTCACCTGCATCCCAAATATATCTACTGAAGGAGCTGGAAATACTGGTTGGGGTGAACAGGACAGTAGGCAGAAAACCTGGCTTGGGGGAGAACTGCAAGAAAACAGTCTTTTTTAAACTTTACCATTCATGAAACAGCTGTTGTTCTTTGGGGCTGGATTGAGTTTCTGATATGGTTAAGGCCATGTTGTGAATCACCACTAACAGGCAGGACCCTTTTTGTTCATGACTGGCAGTCCCTGTATTGCCAGGCAAGCTAAAGCTTGGAAGAATTGAATCTGTGGAAAAGTCAGGGTGATGGAGAAGCAGAGATGCTGATTAAGATATGGATATTATCCCAATAAGTAAGAAAGTAAGAGAAATAATCCCTTTTTTATAGGCTGGAAATTTAAAAAGTAGTATATCCCATTATTTCCGTACCTTCTCTAGTTTTCATAGAAATGTATGGCAGTTTGGTCTAGTGGCTTTTTTTTCCTGCACAAGTGGGTAAGGAAATTGTTATTAAAAATATAAGAACCAGCATTCTGAGCTAGATTAAAAGCAGGTAATGTCCAATCCTTTCTCTGTTAATAATCAGTGATTCCCATGGATGAGGATTAACAGGTTGTATGGGAAGGTATTTTTGTCTGGTCTATCCTACCAGCTCTTGGCAAAGAGCAGTCCAAAGAATTTCTGAGCCATCATTAATCTGCAATGACATATTCTCTATCAGTGAGATTAAACTTTTTTATGAACCAGATTTTTCATTTGTCTCTACAATTTCCTGTGGCAATGAGTTCCACAATTTCATTATGAAGTGCATAAAAAGTAATTTCTATTGGTTTAGTTGTTTGGTTTTTTTTCTCTTCCTTCTGATAATTTTATTTCAGACTCCCTCTTTCTTGGGCATCATGAATAATTATTTGTAATTTTTCTTGTTTGCACCGTTCATGTACAGATCTCTCCTATCCTTTTCTTCCCTCTTTTTAATTCCTACAACCTATAATTTTGTATGTGTGGTTATGTTTTTTTCTTCCCCCAAACACATTACTTTGTATTCATTAGTATTGAAATTCAACTGCAATCTTCTCACCCTGTCACTCAGCATTGTGAGTTCCTTCTGTGAGTCTTTGAAATCAGCACAGAATTGACTGTTCTGAATAGGTTTTTGTTATTTATTCCTTTCCCTAAACCATTTAGGAATATGCTGAGCTGAACAAGCACTGGGACAGAACCTTCAGGGGCTTCCCTGGTAACTTTACCTCTCTCTCTCCAGTTTTTTGTTATTCCTTTTGTTCCTTGTGTTTTAATGTTTGCATTAACCTGTAAGGACATATTTGTTTGGTTGGTCTGTCCATGCCTGTGGTTGCACTGCATCACTTTCCATGCATGTTCACTTGCTCCTCCTTCAGCTGTGTTGTTTTTCTTTTTACAAAAAGGGAGACTTTCTCCATTGATTACATGGGAATAAACTGGGAACAAGGCCAGTGGGGTTAGGAGCAGCACAGCCAGCCTGGAAATCTCACTGAAAAAGGAGGCTCTGATGCCTTTCTCTTTCCTGCATCACCATTGGAAGAGAAGAACAACTCCAGCTACCACACTAATGCAGCCTGGGCTCAGTGCCACATCAGAAGAAGGGAAGAGGAGAGCAGCAGACCTGGCTGGCCTTTAATTGGACCTGACAAGTGTTTACATGAGGAATCAACCTGGCAGTGCCTTAAACACACTGATTTATAAGGCTATTGATTAGCAGCGACCAGTCAGGAAGAGCAGTGGCAAAACTGCTGCTTCAGCATTGCCCTTAAGAGCAAAGATCAGTGCAAACAGCTCACACGTGTGTATTTAGAGCAGTATCCATGCCCTCAATACCATCCCAGGCTTCTATTAACATATTCATGTACCACAGCATCTGTGCATTCACCAGACACTGTTATCCTTCACATTGATTCGGTTTTACACACATGTTGAGACAGATATATTAGATGTACTTGGTTTTAGCTGATACATATTTGTAAAGGTAGACAACTAAGTATGTGCCTGTGGTCACAGTTTATCTTCTGCTTCTTGCTTTCCGAGGGATGCAACACAGCTGTCTTCCAGATTACTTCCCTTTTTATTGGTATCTCAGCTTCCACACTGAAGCTCCTCCTGTCTCTAAAGTCCTTCAGATTATAAATACATCTTAACACTCCTTGATGTAACACATCATATTCGTGCATCTCGCAGTCCAAGTATGAAAAAGTTTCTTGACCTACTTGGGTTGCTGTACATGGAATATTTTAATGTTGTAAAAATCAACTTTTTAAAGCCAAATATTTTTTCATCACCTTAGTATTGGAGTACTCTTTTGAGATTTATAAATAAATTCAGTGTCTCAAAATCCTCATTTGTAGTAAGGCTTTTGAACATAAGATGCAAATGCAATGCAAACCAAGACGATCACCACTTTCCCTTTCTCTGATAGCACAGAGAAATATTCTCTTTCAAGTCCAGTTTCAAGTCCAGTGAGCTGTCTCACTCAAATGCCTTCTGTTCTGATGAGCTTGCATCTCCTGAGAGGAGAGAACTCTCTAAACAGAAAAGTCCCAACCAGTTCTACTGACATGCTCTGTGACTGAAACCCTGCAATTTCCTTTCTCCATCTGTGCTCTATCTATCTATATACACACAAAGCACAGAGAAATATCATGGATGCAGAACCCAAATATATTTGGGTTCAAGAGAACCTTCTCAGTAATATCAACAACACTCCTCATTTACATGGCTTGTTCATATCACTTGTTATTAATATTTATTGTTTTCCTTCCTCCCTTTGCACAGCTTGGCAATACTCCATGGCTCTGGGCCCTGTGGCTATGGAACCTGGAGTAACCAAGGTGAGCACCCTTGTGTGATGCCCTTCCACACTTCCAGGCTATCCCTGACCATCCATCAGGCAGGGACTTCTACTGCTTCCCATCATTAAGTGAAGCAGTTTTTTCTTTCTGCTCCTCAGGTGAATAAGACCTGACTTCAAGAGTCCTGATTTCAATTGCTATTTTGTTTCTCAGTCTCTCTTGGAGAGATTTAGTTGCTTTTGGAGAGATGGTCACTGGAAGTTGTTGCCTGAAATAACAGGATCTGACTTTCAGAAGTAACATTGTGTGGATACTGAAGTCAGCCAGAGGTAGGGGAATATCCAGGGCAGTGTGGGCACACTTTGCTTCCAGGGCAAATTTTGGAACATCTGGGACTGAAAGCAAGTCAGATGTCACCACACTGTCTCTACAGGTTAGAGTGTGCTTTGCCGTGAAACTTTGCTTGAGGCACTCAGAGGGACCTGCTGGTTCAGTTTGTTTTGGCACCAGGGAACTTTTGGGATAGGTACTGTGAAGTGCAAAATGAACACTGTTCTCCAGCAGAGAGCTGAGAGTGCACAGTAGGGCAGCCATCAGCACAGTCCTGTGAATGCCATCTAGTAAAACCAGCCAAAATTTAGGTCTCTCTCTTAAATGCATAAATAAATTAGAGCTTTTGGCTACCAAAGGTCTCATCTGTACAGAAACTGTTCTGGCCATTAGCACGAAGTTTGCCTTGGATGTTGCAGAAAGAAAACTTTGAAAAGGCTGAACTCTGCAAATGGGCTTTAGAAGCAACATTATCTCTGTAAAGACCAATATTATAGCAACACTTGTAGCTATGCTTTCATTGGACTGATCAGAGTCCCTGAAACAAACCCACTGCTTTCTTTACCCCTCTGTTTTGATCTGTTGGGCTCTCACAGACAATAACATCCATTAACCAGGTTAGTTCCCCACTGTGACCAAGGTAATACTGACCTATGAGCTGTTCATGGGTCCACATCCCTAATTCTCTTCCTCTGGAGAACTAAACCGGCTTTCTTGGGGACTGGCAGCAGCCAGAGTTGCTCATCCATGAGCACAAGGACCCTTTCTGTCTTTCACTCTTCCACTAGTTCTACAAGAGTCTTTGTTGTGAGTTCTGCAACTCTATAAATTGTTCTGGCAAGAAATCAATAAAGACTAAAGCCTAATGAACTGGGTTTCCATGACTGATTTCATTAAAAGGCCCAAATCAGCCAGATGATTAGATAGACTTACCTTTAAGCATTTGACTAGTCTTACTTTTAGTCAGCTCTCCACTGTCTTAGCTCCAGGCATGCAAGCAGCTCAGGTAAAAATGTCTTGATGGAATAAGTTTATCTACATGATAAATCATGATAATGATATACGTGCATTCTGCTTTCCTGAGCATAGATCTTCAAAACAAAAAAAGAACAAAAGAAAGGCAATTTCTGGTTTGTTTTTACTTTGAATGTTGTTTGTATAGTGATGTCCCCTATTAACTTTAGGTATGGCTAAAATTCCCTGGGCTGCATGAACAGAGTAATAACTAGTAGAATTTTCTAACCCAGATTAGCTTTATTGCTGGGGAAATTTCAGTGTGGATCTTCAAGCATCTGTTCTGAATGCTGTTTTGAACACTTGCTATGAACAAGGCCTGAGTTTCACCTCTCTACTCCTCTGCTACCCGTCCAGCATGACAACATGACGGACATCCGTAACTCCTGGCCTTGGAGGTCATCTCACACTTACACACCTTTCAACCTCCAACAATCACTAGGAATTGTTAATCACATTTCTTATTAGTGTCCTCAGAGACCCTCAGTTTGCTTGACCAAGAAAGAGTGTTGGAAACAGACAGGTTTTAATGAACAAGAAGAACGGAGCTGGAATACAGAAGCTCTCCTCGTTTGCGAAGTACATTCAGCTGTGACTGTAGTTTTGCATATGTCTTTCTTGGTTTGCAGATAAACAGCAGCACGAATGGATTCACATGTAAATTTGTCCCATGACAATGCTGTGTAGCAGAAAAGAACATGGCTCTCCAGGGCTTATCTGCTTCATTTCAAGGGGTAGCAAGTTCCTCTGTAAAGCTGACTGATATGCTCAATGTTTGCAGGAGTGAGACCAGGGGAAAGAGAGAGAAATTCTTTTTTTCAGCCTGTTTTGTGCAATTGTCAGCAGCAGATACAGCACACATCAGTGTGTGTGAAGGGGTAAAGGGGCATGTTTCTGTTAGGGAGACAATTTCCATCAGAGCATCTGCACTTCAGACCCAACACAGTCCCCACCACTGTTTAGTTTCTGGGGCTCATCCACCAGAGTGCAGGGGCAGGCACTGCATGACCAAGTGGAACATGAACAACCCAGTGTTTCTAAAACCATACTCAGCTCTTCTGGGCTGAGTGATGGCACACTTCTGTCTGCAGGATCATTTAGTCCACTCCCCCTGAAACTCAACTGTTCATAATGGAAATGCTGATACCTTATCTGCAGTGACAATAATGGAAGAACCATGAATATGCCCCGGGAGCCCCTTTATTGGTTTTAAAGTGACAACGGAGGCACATTCACAACTGTAATCTGCTCAGGACAGAAATTTGCTCCTTGTTATCTGTGGGTCCAAATTTAATGCGTTTTTAATTGCCTATTCATCGCACCTAACAATTAAGGCAAAATGGTATCTCTTCGTTTGAAAAATGTATGAGCTTTACAATTAGAAGTAATTGTCCTCGTTAATTGAAAGTGCAGCTTTATTTTCTGTTGATTGTATTTATTTTTTTTTATTAAAGGGTTGTAAAGGCTTTTGAAATCCCATTATGGGGCAAGTGCTATCGTGTGCTTCCACTGCAGTCACAAAGGACAAACTAAAGGGTCAGCTCAGCACCCGGGGGCTCTTTAAGCTCTGTGAACATTCAACATAAAGTTAGTGATGTTTAAATATGCTAAACTGTGCCAGAGGGTAACTTTCACACTGGACATCTTTTTCTCACTGCTCTCAGCAGCACTCGGGTTCTTGCCTCTTGGGACAATGGCCATCACTACATTATGTGTAAGTGCTATTCCAAGGAGAATAGTGCCAAGCTTTTGTGTGCTGCTGTTTGATGAAGGAAGGTTTAATATATCTGCACTGCATGCAGAAAATGACTCTTGGGGAACACCAAGAATTTTGTAAGGCCCAGAATATCGGACACAATATCAGCAAATCCGTAGCTGGATCAGGGAACCAGCCAAAACAGAGCACACAGCACAGGAACCATAGCTGGTGTTTCACATCAAGGTTGCAGGAGATTGGCTTGATCAAACTGTATTTCAAATGATCATCTCATTCAGGGTAGAAGGGAAAGCTCCTGCCTGTTGCTCTCATAGCTTATGCTGAGAATGTTCAGAGTAAAGGAAGACAGAAAAAATGTTGAGCTCAGATGAAAATGCAGAAGAAAATACATTTTGAGGATGGAAACATCAGGGCAGTCCTTGTACATTCTGAATATCTCACTCCATATAAAAAGTTACCAATATTATAAACTGCATCACGACTTTGATAATGGCATCACACCTTCAGGAGAGGAATTAGGACATCTTCAACATCCAGGCTACTCTACCTGTCAGTGGATGCCAGAATTAAACATCAGTGCAGGAAATCAAGCCTCACTGCTGTGCAAAGATCCTGCCCAAAAGCCTCAGAGTCCCTCTTCCCCCTTCAGCAGAGAGCCGGATCCTGCTGAGGTGCACTGATTGACATGCAAAGGCATCTTTCATCTTTTCCTGTCCATGCTTTTGCAAATGGAAGCAAATGGACACAGTCAGGCTATTCTTCTGAAAACTCTGCCTTATTCTTCACATCACCTTTAAATTACTAGATCCCATGTTTCACAGAGCAGCTCAGAAGAAAGACACCAGGCAACTGCTTCATTTAACACTGCTTGACAAAGTGATCTCTCATGACCTCCCAGCAGCAACCTTCTCACTCATTTTAAGTACAGTGTAATTGCTAGATGTCTGACTCACCTCGGTGTTTTTCAAGTGCACTTCTATGTCTACATTTTTAGGCATGACTTTAATATACGCTGCTAAATGCTATCTGATCATATTTCTGTATTGCTCTGGTGTTCTGCTGGGATATCTGTCAGTCAAATGAATACTTAATCTTTTCTTCTGAGGGGAGAAAACAACGTGAGATAATATTAATTGGTTTGTGCAAAATGAGTACTTGAAAGCTGTACACCTCAGTGTACATGTTTGAGTGTAATCATATTTAATGGGATACTGTATGGGTTGCTTCTCCCCAGACCTGGCAAACAGCTCAGCCTTTTGATTTGTGAGTTTTTCAGTCAGGGTCCGGTTCAGCTTGAGTGGTTCACTGCCTCTCTGACAAGGAACTGTGTATTCCCAGCAAGATAGTGGAGATACGGACCCACTAGCTAAAGGAAAGCTCAAACTATGGTTGTACTCCACATGAAAGCACAAATCTATTGTTTGTGCTGTATTCATGTTCAGAAGCTCTCAACAAAATAATGGTCTTGCTTCCTGCTGAAGCTGACAGGGAGTGAGCAGCATCCAGAGGTATTTCATCCTGTCTCAAGAGCAGTGTCTGAGCAAGGGGAAGGTATTACTCTCAAGGGCTGCCTCACTTTCTTTTAATTGTAGTGGGAAGACAGAAAACTAGAAAAGCTTAATAACTGGTATTAGTTGAAATGGATTCCCATCATGCTCTCTGTATAATCACAGTGTCATTAAAACATTGGAAATACCCCGTGTAGAAACCCACATTTATTCTACAAAGGAAATTCATGCTGATTCTTCTGACATCTACCTTAAGTCAGGCGGAAGAGCTTTGTCGAGATGCCCCTCTTCCCACCAGGTATTCAAGGAGCCCAAGAGTGGAATTCCAGATATCCAGAGCAGTAAGAGCAACCCCAGTCCAGTTTGGTGAGTCATATTTGGCCACCCCTTCCTCAGTTATAGTCTTTATGTATAGTTTATTTTTCAAGTTTTTGAGAATATATTTAGAAGCTTAAATATATTAACGGAACACTATAATATAGTATATAAAATTTAGAACCATATGGGTAATATTCCCTTAAAGTTATTCCAGGGCATTACAATCATGCTACCGTTTTACACTAAAAATATGCATCTTTAAAATCTATCATTACTTCTGGATCCTGTTGGGGAAACCGTGGAATTAATTTGGACATAAGGAACAGACTCCTGGCTGATGCAAACGGGTGCCTGACCCTCTGTCAAAAAGTGCCTGCTGTTTTATCTTAATTTGGAAATGAAAATGCTTTTCAACCCCAAGAACAAGTGTTACAATGCACTCGGGTGAAGTATTTTCCTCGTGTTGCTATTTGTCTGCAGAGGTTACTTGGACACTGCAATTTTTGATCTCACATCTCTTCCAGGCAAAATAGAACCATCAAAGGCTTTGTCCCACAGGGTCCTGAGTCTTGTGGGGATCATGGGAACTAGACTCAGCTTCAGTGATCTCCCACAAACACTGGGAGTGCTGCGTGCCTTCCAGCAGGGAGCTTTTAAAGAACAGGTTTGTTTCCTTCCATATGTCCACGTTGATCTCATTTTCCCCAGCCTTCCTTCCTGGTACAAATAAGTGTTGATCCCTATAATCAGAAGACAGTTTTGCAAGAAAATATTTACACAAAGACTTGTTTACATTAAAAATTGTTAAAGTATGATGAGAATTTGGAGTGAAGCAATTGTGCTACCTGCTAAAGCTTGAGTGGTACCTCAGATGAATTTATAGTAGCTCATTCCTATATTCTATAATTCATATGGATTTTTAATTAACCTTCAAGAAACATACTGTGATGAATGTTTTTAGTCTTATTTGTGTCTCCTGACATTTCCAAGCTGGCAAGTGGGGAGAAGGCATCTTGGAGCCATAGGCTGGCAATTGCCATGTCTGTATGTGATTTAGCCATGAGAATTGGATGTGTCTGACTCAGTGCAGACAGAGGGACCAGTTGACTGAAGCTGCCCAGGGTAAGGTGTGTGCTGGTTTAATTATGTGTGTGCTGGTTTAATTTTCTTCACAGTAGCTGCATGGGGCTGTGTTTTGGCTTTTATAAATTGAGATGGAAACATCCATGTTCTTGAGCCTTTTCTGGTAGAGTTGTGAGGACTAGGGCCAGGTTCTCTTATTTTTAAACTATTTTTAGACAAAGTTTCTTCTTGCCTACATTCTAGCTCGTTCTCATTTTCTTTTGCATTCTGATCTTCTTCCAGTCCTCTGACATTTCCTTTCTATGTTCTCCTTTTCCCTGTGCTACACATCTGTTATTCTGCCTCTTCCTATTTATTTCCTCTTCCTACTTTCTAAAATCACTAAAGTCCCCCCCCCTTTCCCCTTTCTTCTTTGTCAGCAACCCTCAGGCTTTCCGTCTATTGATCTGTTATCCTGCACTTTGTCTTGTTTTGTTTTGTTGACTTAAGAGCGAAGCTTAGCTGTGCGGGGGACTTGTCATTCCCTGGGCAGCTAAAATGGTATGAACATGTTTTGCAGTAATAATCACCTATAAGGTTTATAGTTGCATGGCAAAATATTAACTAGAGGCAAGTTAGAGGCATAAATCCTGAAAATTGCAGAGATTTCTAATTATGTGGCTACAGCAAAGACTTAATGATATTGATGACAATTCTGTTCCTCTTGTCTATGATGTGAGAAAAAGGTAGCAGAGCCTTGTTAGAGTTTTTGCCTTTTGCCTCACTCCAACCTTACCAGCAGAAGTCCCACCACCCAATTCTGCACCTAGTTGTTTTTATCACAAATTTCTGAGGTCAGAGCTGTGCAGCATTTTACAAAGCATGAGTAGGTTTGTAGTCATAGTATCATGTAGCAGAATATTGGTAAAAAGTGTGGAAGAAAGATTTTTTTTGGTATACTCACCATGTGGAAAACTTAAGCTCTAAAGATTTTAAACCAGCATTTGCTTTTATTGCAGGTGCAGGTTCAGCAGCAATGGGCAGATCCCATACTCTCCAGAGTGCAGGGAAATCTCACCAGCTCCTTTACAGCTGTTTGGGAATGTGATGTGTAAATGGTGGCACACATCACTAGTGAGATTTTCAAATGTGCCTTGGGACCAAACCCTTATGAAAAGCAGACTTTTTAGCATTGCAGTTCTGCTAATATCAGGTCTAAATGAAGTTCCTGCGGGCACACTTGAAAGTAGAAAAACATCATATCACAATAACGTGGTTTTGTATTGCCACTTGAGTATCTGAACAAATCACTGAGGCATTTTTGTTAACAAAAGTCTCAGCACCCCAGCGTAAAAAGTGCTGCTTACACACGTGCATGGGTGATGCACGTGTGTCTGCCTGCTCTGCCATGGGCACACACATCTCCACACACACATGGGAGGAGGGAGAGGGTTGTTTTTGCACCATTATTCTCAAAGATGTTTTGGAGCAAATTCAGGGAGAAGTTAAGCTTTGTCTGTCACATTAAGTCAATGTGTATTAAAGGCACAATAAAGATGCAAAGACGTCAGTGAACACAGCAGCTGATGCAGTCAGAACTGTCAGGCTGAGGTCTCTGGAATATATGATTTCTTCCCTATAAAGGTTTTTTGAAAGGTTGCAGTGAGCATAATTAACTGCCCTAGCGAAATATAAATTGTTTTCTGGGAAAAACACTGAGCTTTTGCCTACATATTTCATGCAGCTGTGATCGTAGAAAAAGAGGTTTTAGGAAACTCTCCTCCTCTGATTTCATCCTTGTTATAAATGCATTCATTTCCATATCTTTGTTTTGTTACAACTGCAGGGACATCTTGTGATTTTTAATTTCAACTAATAATTATTTTTTAATCAAAACAAATATGTCATAAGACAGTGATTTCTTTTAAACATGATTCCTTACCCAAGTTTTAGTCTCTTAATCATCAATTTTCTCTCTCAGCAAGGAATCTAGCCCTGAAGCTCATCATTGCTGTTGGTTTGGGTTGTTTTTGTGTTTGTTTTTGGGTTGTGTGTGTGTGTGTTGTTGTTGTTTTTGTTGTTGCTGTTCTGTTTGTTTGGGTTTTTTTCAAAAAAAGAAAAGTTTGTGTCAGGAATCACAAACACCCCCATGATTCTGCATCTAAGGGTCCTTCCCCGTCTTGTTCTCCACAATTCCACTGCAAAACATCACTTTGTCAAAGAAATTCCTGAACTAGCCTTCTAGGGGTGAGAGGAAATGGTAAATGATACACCACAGAGATACTCTGCTCTGTCACACTGTGTGCAAACAATGAAATTCTAAATGTTAAGAAATCTTACTGGGCTGAGCCTGGTTCAAGAAAGGGATTATTTGTTTAGAAATAGTTTGGGGTCAGCACAACCTAAGGATCATGTTCCACAGTGTCTTTCATGAGTCCAGCCTCACTGTGCTCCTGTAATACACTGCAATGTCTGAGTGCAAATACCAGAATCTTAGAGACCTCAAAGCCTATCAGAAATATGGAAGAATTCAGGATTTCTCCTGGATCCCTGGTGGAGCAGACTGGAGTGATAACATCTTCACACCTGCCTGTCAAACACCTGTCAAACACAGTCCCTGATGGCTCACCTATTACAGGAAATACTCCAAATACCAAAGTTTGCAATTCTTATTAAAAAACCAGGGGTTGGACTAGCGCCCATCCTACCCATCTGCCACCCTCACAGCATTACCAGTCCTCCATCCTGAGGAATTCCTTCTCAGAAGCAGAGCTGGCAAGACTGAAAGTGGTGTGTGTGGCAAGATGCACAGAGCTTCAGCAAATGAAACATATATTTTCAGGTCACAGTGTCAAGGAGCACAAGTTTACAGCTTGCAGCCTGGATAAATTAATTTTCTCCGATGGGCCATAAAACTATTACAACAGCCATTACTACAAGAGATGCAACACTGTGAAACAGCTCAACCACTTTTACATCTCTGGGTCAACTAGAATGTTCAGTTTTGCAATTCTCAGCATCTACAGCTGCTTCTTAGGCATGCTAAACCCCTGCTCAAACCTCCTCTTTATAACTGATAGGTCTGATGTTACTATTTTCCTATATCCTCTATAACTACTGATACTTTTAGTTAGGATGTGGTGTGCAATTTGTAATTTGTTGCAAAGTCTGAAGTTGAAATGAAGACTCATGTTCTACTTAATAATATTTTTGTAACACTACCCTTGGACGAGTAATTTACAGCTGAAAATACACAGAGCTCTACATAGTTCTGTCTTTTAGTAATGGTTTGGGTACTTAGTGACAGTACAGATTCAGGAATCTTTTGAGACAGCCAATGGAGAAGTCAAGGACATACTTTTTCTTATCCTCAAACAATGGTAAATCTTGAAGCCTTGAAAATAAATTCCTGCTAAAAAAATATCTATGGCATGGAATCTAGATGTTTTCTTAATCTGAATTCTTAATAAATTTAGCATAATGTACCCATTGTGTAGGGAGATATTCAGAAAAAGCAAATCAAACTCTCACTCCAGACAATCAAAAAACCATTCACAATTCATTCTGTCTGAACAATTGAAGTCATAAAATAAATTCCCTGCTTGCAAGAGCTTCCCCAGAGCTAAGAAATCATCATAATAACAATATGGCCAATACGGCCTTTCTTCAACACTCTTGCGTTCAGGGAATTTATAAATACAGATGTACCAGAGTGTTTTAGAGCCTTTCGCAGTAAAAACAGAACAAGGCTGTGTTGGTGCCAGGTGGGTAGGCAAATAATTTACCATTTACCCTATGAAAATTAGAACAAACTAAACTTGGGGTTTTGGGGATGTTCTTAGCTACTTCTGGCACTATTCATTTGAGAAATAGCTTTCTTTCACCTCCTTAATGGGAAAAGACAAGCTTTTTCTAGGAATGCTCCACTGTCTCAAGAATTTTTTGTTTTCCTACATAATGAATGGCAGTGGGGGAAAGTTCTGTTGAGAAGACCATATTTCTGCTTAACTGTAATAATTAAAGATTTGGTTTTTTTTTTTTTTTTTAGGCTGAAAATTTAAGTCATCACAAATACAAAGAAAATGTAAATAGAGGGTGTAAGCCTCTGGCATAATATTTTTTAATACACATGGGGAAATGTAAGGAAGGTCCATTTGTGTTCCACTTGCTTGGAAAGACTCTTTAATGATCAATGTGTTTAAAAATCCATTACAACTGGTACATTGGGTTGTTGTCAGTTGGAAAGGGGGAAAAAGCAGCATAAACAATTTTATATTTCAAATGCAATTCATGCTGAACCATTCTGCTGTGGCAGAATTTAAACTGAAGACAGATTGGAACAAATAATGCAGAACTGCTTTGTTTTAAAATATTGGTGGGGATAAAAAATGTATTATTCAAGGGAGCTCTTTGGACTAGTTCTGAAACAGAAAATAGTGCATGCAGATGGTCTTAAATACATATTTAAGTGAGAAATTTGAGGAAGACATAGCACATGGGACTCAGCTGTGATCCCACCAGATGCTCTGCAGGGGGGCTCTCTAGCTTGTAAAGTTTATTTTTCCTTGTTTCTTCTTCCTCCTCCAAAGACTGTGGTAAATATTTTCGATCGTGTATCCTTTTCTCTATCCACATTATATAATCTTTCCTTGCCTCTTCCTTGTTAGACATCCTTGATAAGAATATGATAATTGGTCAGTCTGCCAATGCTTTTATTTTGTCTGTTCATTGTCGTTTCTTTTTAGGCCTTCATCTGAAACCTGTCTTCAGTGTCCACAGGGAAGATATCTTCTCTGTACCCTACTCTGACCATCTCTGTGCCTCGAGTGTTTTTTAATTGCTTGGAAGGTATTTGGGACTGTTCTGAGGCCTCTGCAGCACGCTCATTTTATTGCTTACTCTGGAAGGAGCCAGTCTCTCTCGTAATTCCATATAATTCCAAGGTCTCCCTTGGAATACAATGGACATTGTTTAAACTCCCTGATGACAGGACTTCACAGATTGGTGGAAGGAAGACCCTCAACCCTGGGCATCAAGTGCCTCCATGGCCACAGCCTGAGACAAATTTGCAATTCTTCAACAAAAAGTGTTGTTATTTTTGAATTCAGGCTCCCTCTGGGAGAGATGGAAGGCATCTGCCACAGGGCTGGCAGGTATCCTTTCATCCCCTTTCGTGTCCAGCAGCTGTAAATGGGCAAAATTATCTCAAATCCTACATCTTTCTTTTCCCCCAGCCAACATATTGATCGTAAGTCAGCAGGAGGATACTCTTCAACAAGTGCCGTAACTGGCCCCTGGGCAAAAATTAGAGTGACCCTCCAAGGGAAGTGTCAGTCATTGCCCTCTGTGGAGTTCTGAGTTCTAACTTTTCAATCTCCTGTCAATAAATGGCAGCCAAGTTTTTCTGTCCACTTGAGATGCTCAGGACTAAATTAGTCCACTTGCCATTACACTCAATTTTGAAGCCACAAGTAAAAGGCCAGTGTTGTAGCCAGAATAGGTGTGGAATATTCTCCAGGTGTGATTCACACCTGTGGCCATGCAGTGACATGGGATGAGGCTTAATTTATACTGGGTTGGTGTGAATGAGATGGTTGATGTGTTCAAATGTGCCTAGAGGTAGCTGGTGCACGGGCCTGCAAACCTTGTAGGCAAGGAGGAGCCTCTGTCTCCACAGTCAATATTGTTATATTTGTAGCTGACCCTGAATCTTGTGATAGTACTGGTGTGTAAGAGACGATGTGGACTAAGGTACTGGTGGAAAAAAAATCAGTAGGCAACACCACAGAAGAAAGAGAGTATATTTATTTTATTTCTGTGCTTGAGAGAACTGGGGATGGGAGGGACATTTCAAAGCAAAGACTGAAAATGGTATTAAATTATTTTATCTTCTCGATGAGTTTTGCTGTACATTTTTCTTCCACTCTTTCAGCCAAGGAAGTTGTATGTCAGGTGAGATTTAATATAAAACCAGGTCTCAGTAAATAACTGGATAAGGTTGAGGGATGTCTAATATCAGCAATGTGCATAAGTATCTTTAATAGGCATGGCACTTGCTCTAAAAGTGACTGCTCTTTATGAACACCTCAAATTGGCATATACCGTAGGATGCTTTTGATGTGCAGATATAATCTGTCTTTGAGCAGTAATTGTGCAGCTCACACAATGGTATTAGCATGTAGACCATGCAGCTCGACTGTAAACGTGTTCTGCTTCACAGATGGAGTAGCAGCTTGTTTTTGAAATTGAGCTAAAATATAAAAACTAGAAGCAATTTTTAAATTTTTTTTTTTCAAGAGGAAGGGTGTGTGTGTGCTGTAATTTTGGAAGATGTCAAGACAGCAATATCAAGCACCTGGACCCTCTTTAACTAAAACTTTTATCACTATGAGATACAAATGTTGATTTATTCTTCACAATATCAGCATTTTGATTTTCAAAAACAACCAGTTATTTCTGGTGCCCCAGTTTCTAGTTTCCTATTTTTTTTCACTACACAGAGACCTATTTTTGCAAAGAGACACTTCAGAAATCAAGCCTCTTCAATGAGATTTAAATTAGACATGCAATCTCCTTAGTTATTTGTGAATAGTTTGAACCCAGATAGTTCTAATGTAAATAACCACCATTTATCCATATCAGAATCAGTTAATATCAGAGAGCTGAAACTGATATCAATTCATTAATGTTTTCTGTCTATGTGAAAGGAAGGAGTAAACTATACTTTCAGTTCACAGTGGGCAGAAAGTGATAGGATTAAAACCAATGGTTTATCTTAAATATGAGGAGCAGCTGCCTAGTAGCAACACAGCCAGCACTTGAATGGTTTATTTGTGAGGTTGAGCAATCTCTGTTGCTTGAAGATTTTGTGAAAAGATTAGATACTTGCCAAAAATGATCTGTTAGATCTGTTCCAGCTTTTCAGAAGAATATTGACCAGGTTAGATAACTAAGTATTTTTCAGCCTCATTTTCTACCATTTTTTCAATGTATATATTATGATATATTATTAATAGATATATAATCTATATATATGTCCAGAACTTCATGTATATGATTTAATAGATATAACTGATTCTATCCCCACACATACATATATACAACATACTAGACCCATATATATTGATATATTGATAGTTTAAAGATGTGGCCTGCTGGTTTATATTCAGATTTCTAAGTTTGCACACTGTGGAATGAAACACTGAACAGGGTAAAAATAATGAAGGCTGGCAAGTGCAGAGCAGATGCAGAGGTTTTGCTAAAGAGCCCATTCTTCCTTTTCAGCTCCAAGAAAAGTCTGTGGATGTACCACAAGGTGGCAGATGAGCTGCAAAGATTACAGATTAATAGCTGCAAAATAGAAAATAAGACTGCAAATGACAAGATTAAAAAAAAGTAACAACAACGACTGCAGTAATTACTGTGCTTTTGGGTGCTTTCCTTAAAATCCAGCAGTGGTTCTCATTTCAATCATACAACAAAGTAAACCAAATACCCCCATTCCTATTTCAACAGGTTTGGGTTCTGATTGTACACAATGGTAACAAAAACAACCACGGCTGTTTTTTTGGGTGTGCCCCTTCTCTTGGGCAATATTCCAAAAAATTTACAGGTTCTGGCATTTCATCAGTGTTTGGACTGAATCAGCTCAAGTGTGAACTATTTTTTATCTGATGTTTTGAAAGTGTAGTGATGAAATTTCCTTGAGGCTGGAGTGTAGCACATGCACTGTGTGTTTGTGCTGGAACCCTCACCTGCTTCTCTAGATGTCTCTGTGTATCTGATGCTTGTAACAGAAGAGGAATGAGTGATAAAAAATTGGCAGCACCTGTTTTTCTGCAGTTCAGAACAGACGACCAGAAACAGTGAGTGGGGGATCCTGGCTCTGGTCTGTGGTTCATCCAGGAGATCATTCTCTTTCTGCTGGCTCAACAGCATATTATTTTTTCTCGACTACAGACAGTGTGTTCTGCACAACTTACAACCAATATTTTTAAAAATCCTCCTGAATTCTATAATTTTCCTTTGAGGATGGACTAAATTATAGGTATTGTCTGAATCTCTGCCCACCTCAACAAACATGCAGCAGACAGGAAAAAAGCTCTAATTAATTTCATTATTCTCAGACTATGCAGCTAGGCCACATCTGCACCTTGAACACATTTAGGGGAAATTGGTAATCTTGGATAATTAAGGATAATTCTTGGTGCTTTAAGCTACTATGTCAATTTTCAGGTGCTGTAAACCCCCATGCACTTAGCAGAGAGAGTCACTGTCAGCATGTGCCTGGCGGGAGTCCCTGCCACCCTGGGCATGAGAGCAGAGGGCTCCTGCACCCCCAGACGCACTGTCAGGAGGGTGCTCAGAAGCTGAATGTTCAAAACAGGCTGTTTCAGCCCATTCCCAGGGGTTCAGCATCCCCGAGCTGCCATGGGGGCGAACAACCAGCACCACTCCAGGAGTTTGTCCGTAAGATCAAAGCAGCCCCTGATGGACAGGGTGGGCTGATGTACCCGGGGTCCCGTGCAGCAGGCGGCACTGAGATATCCTGGTCCCTTGACACCACTGCGTTCACCATCCTTGCTTTGCCAGTCCTGTTTTACTTTGTTCGTTTCCAGCAGTCTGGGTTCTCCTTCAGAGCTCTCTGATCTGAGCCTGTTCTTGTAAGAGCCATTTGAAGCAGAGATTAGCTCTCACACAGTGACAGCCCCTTTATAGCAGTAAAAAATTTAATTGGAACAAAGAGACTCTGCCTGTTAATGGAAACATTAATAACGGTTCCATTGCTTTTGTAGTTTTAAATAATTTTACTGAATAATTAAACAGAAATTTATTCTTTTTGTTTTGAAAGCAGTCCTCTCATTTTTCAGCTTGTGTTTGTTATGTTGTTGTTGTTGTTGTTGATTTTTCCGTGTTTGATCTCATGTTTGCCATAAGAAGGATATATACTGGAGAACTTTAAAAATGTAATAGATAAATGAATTTGCTGCCTGTGGTCTTACGTAAGGCTTTGCAATTATATGAGTGACTCTTTTGTCATAAATAATTCAGTCGGTATTAATCAAAATTCTTGTTTAATAATCACCAGGTTCTGTCTCTCCTGTTTATTAGTTTTCTTCTTATTAAAATAGTCTCTCATAAGTTATAGGAACTCTGTGAGTATTTTCTAGAGAGATCAGGTGACAGTCAGCGTAAGTGGCTGAAAAAAGATTCCTGTCAATATTTTTCCAAAGGTTTATCCTGTTTCCGTTACTTTTCTTAACTTGTTGCCCTAAGAACAAGAATAGCCAAGCTTTTCAGAGCGCAAAAGAGAAATATCTACAGTGCTTCTTGCCTTATGGTTGGCTATGGTGGTTAATCAATCAAGAGTATTTAATGATAAAATTAATCAGAATTCAGCAAAATCAAGAACTTATATTTTTTCTGTTTCAAATGATAAGCATCAATAAATTCAGTTTATAAAAGTCAGAGAAGGAAAGAAAAAGGGTTGTATGAGATTGTCCTGGTTTTGATTGGGATAGATTTAATTTTCTTCCTAGTGCCTGGTACAGTTCTGCATTTTGAATTTAGAATGTGAATAATGCTGGTAACACACTGATGTTTTAGCTGTTGCTGAGCAGAGATTATTTTAAATCAAGGTCTTTTCAGCTTCTCACACCAGTGAGGAGGCTGGTGGAACACCAGAGACTGGGAGGGGACACAGCCAGGACAGCTGACCCCAACTGGCCAAAGGGATATTCCAGACCCTATGACATCACACTCAGTATAAAAACTGGGGGTAACCCGGCCAGGGGCTGATGCTTGGGAACGGACACTGGGTGGTGGGTGGAGAGCAACTGCATTGTGCATCACTTGTTTTGTATATTCTAATTATTTTATTATTATTATTGATTATTATTCTTTCCCCTTCATTTTCTGTCCAATTACACTGTCTTTATCTCAACTCAAGAATTTTACGTTTTTTCCCAATTCTGTCTCCCATCCCACTGTGTGAGGGGAGGAGCAAGTGCCTGTGTGTTTTTTAGCCGTGACAGATACAGTTTTCTGGAATCTCTGAGCTGAGCAACAGGAATGGTAAATTCCTAGTCTTGTGTGATGTGAGCATCCATCGCTTTGGCTGTCTTTGGGGGAGTCAAAGGCATTCAGAGCCTCTCTGCTGTGAGCACAAGTCCTGGAAGCATTAGCAAGGGAATGTAATGGCTCCTTCTGGAACTGGCACAGCTGATTTTCTGATCTGGAAGCGCTGATTTTCTCTAAGCTGTAACACATACACTAATGAGAAAAAGTAATTTGATTCAGGTAGTGTTCATTCACTCTTCTCCTTTTCAATTCCTGATTTGTCTTGGTTAGTTATTTCTGTCTCTAAACAGTGGTTCCAACAAAGCCTCAACACTGCAAAGAAGTTGTTTTTCATAATTTTCGTAAACCTTATACAAACCTAGTGCTATTTTTTAATCACCTCTTCTGATATTACTTGTTAAAAAATGAATACACTGGGGTTTGCCATTTAGTAATCTGTTTTTTTAGGGGAGAATCACATATGTTATTAGCTGTATTGACCACATCACTTTGAGTATTTAAAAGTTTAAGCAGGGGGGAAATGGCAGTTACTAGGAAGGCAGAGCTAAGCCAGCTGGACATTCTCAGTTTTTCAATCATGTTTTGAATTTTGTCTGATATCCTGAATAAAGTCAATATTCTTTTGGAAAAACTCAAACAGTGAGATTTGGTGCAGAAAAGTTTCTTGTATGGATGACTTTAGTTGAACTCATCATCCTTGCTTTCCTTTACAGGCCCCAGAGTCAAAACATGGGAGTCAAAAAATGTTATTCTTCTTATCCTAAAATAATTTAAATTAATCACATCCTTGAATCATCTAATTCTTCCTGATGACCATAAAGAGACACTCAGGTATTAGTTTGGCAGCTGACATCCTTTCTGTGGATGTTTAAAGTGAGATGAAATCCCACCCACAGAGACTTTGTGAGATAAGGCAGGAAGACTTTGTATATGTCACTCTGAGAATTGAGATGGTGTAAAGATGGATTCATTGCATGAGTCAGTGATGCTGCTGTCAAGGTGTGTGGAATAGCTAAATCAACATCAGGATAAGAGAATCTGACTTTTTGCATATTTTTAGTTACAATACCATAATTATCTATACTATTATGCCATAGTTACAATTGTAATATTATAACTATGAGTTCTTATGCTATGATTTATTTCCTAGGTCAGGAAAAAGAGGAGAAACTGCCTCTGGAAAACTGAACTGAAATCATTACTGACTTAAAAGTCTGTGTCCTTTCTTTATGGATCAGGTTTAAACATAATGTTTGTAATTTAAAATGAGCAAATGGGCACTTATAAATTTTAGCTCAGAGTCCTATCTGGGGGATGTCAGGTATTTCATATACTTGTTATAAAGTGCTAACTTGAGAACTGAAGTGGAGAAGGTCTGACTTCGTAATAGCTCTGGCTGAATACTATCCCCATTTTATAACCTGCTCTATGTTAGTTGCACACCAGGGTAAATTGATACAGTACTTTAAAGGGAAGTTTTTTCTGTCCTTATAGGACTGCAGTGTGCAGGAAGACCTGTTTTGCTGATAGTCTGTGGGATGGGGTGGAGCGAATACCAGAAGATGGAATTGGCAATCATGGTTCTTGACAAACTTGGTAGAAGACATTTTGAAAATGAGGTAATTGCTAAATCAAGGTAGCATCTGCATTCCTACATCTGCTTAGTTAGAAATGAAAGCTAGAGTGTAGGAATCTGTGAAAGGAATGGAAAATGTTACAAGAGACACTTAGTGAAAGGCAGGTGGAGGTGATGATGGGTTGGGAATGTGTTCCCACTGATCCTGGCAAACTGTACATGTCAGAATCTATCATTAGAGAGAACTTCTCACCTCAAACTCCCATTTATCTTTTATGTAAGGAGCCTGCAGGAGAATACTCATGGTATATTGCAGCAGATAAAAGACTACCAAAGTTGATTAGCTGGAGTTAGCCTTCTCCATATAGTTTTATTTGGAGTTCTGAAATTTTTTTAATGTCCTTTGGTATTGCTATTTCTGTCTCTTCCAGTGACAGACAGTACAACAGAGGCTGTTTTCACAGATGTAGGGTATGCATACTTTTTCTTTGCTATCTTCTTTCTGAATAGTTCCTCATTGCAGTCAATAATTTTTCAGCCAGGTATGAGCTGGAAAAGCTCGACATGAGTCATTGTTGTACAATGCTGATAAGATGTTATCAACAACTGAGTCAGTAGCATATTGGTTTTTCTTCTCACATCCCACACTACGGATGAAATATATATGTCAGTTGAAAACATGTCCATTTGGTGAAGATGTTCTTATAGAAATCTTTATTATCTGTTTTTTGTTTTTTTCTACATTATCATTGCAGCCAAACCTTTGGTCAAAAACTCCTCAAATTAGTGTTTATAATATATGAAATATAGACCAGCAGATGCAATATTCTTCCCTCTGGTGTAGCTGACCACCCTTCAAAATGCACCAATGCCATGTGAAACTGACTTTTAAAACAGGACTCTACCTCTGGATTGGATGAAGATGCCAGGAGACAGATTCAGACCCTTTGCCTGCAACTAATTGACACTGGCACAATGTTCATGTGACACAAACCAGACCATATGCATACTTCCAGGTTCTCTCACACTCCAAAGTAATCTACTGCGAATGGTCAAATTTGGGAGATTCTAGGAAATATTGTTCCAGGCTGCCCTTGGAAGCCCTCTGACAGTGTACCAGGAAGGGCAGCAATTCAAAGTCTGGGAACATGAGCCGACATCTTTCAGTTTAGTGGTAGAGCTGGAGCTTCTGCAATAAGCAGAGTTATATATATTTTGATATCACAAATGCCAGTACTCGAAAAGCTACCTCTATCAGCAAACTTAGAGTTTTGGGCCAGTTACATATGCTGTCAGTAAAAACCTGGGGTTTATAGTCTCTGAGGCTGAGGATTAGAGGAAGAATACATGATTCAAGAATTCAGAAACTAAACTGTTAGATAGTTCACATCGTTCCTCAGCTGCCTCCATACACAGATAGAGCTGCTTCCCTTCAAACATTGTGGCTACTGCTAGGAAGTGAATCCATGACTTTGTGGCTATTGGTGGGGAGTGAATCCATGACCTTTGATACCAAAAGGGTAAGATGTGAGACAGAAAAGTAAGTCTTTGAGCTGTAAGAAATCAGTGGACTATTACAGACACTGGGGCTTGCCATTAGATGAAGACATGATTATACACCAAGCCAGTGTATTATTACACTTTCATTTTGTCCACTGAAAGGTCTATTACCCTCTCTGTGAGCATGATCTAATGTCTGCTGGAGTCGGTGTAAGCTTTTCATTGAGTTTAATCGGCTCTGATTCATGATCTAAATGTGTGAGCCTATTCATACTAGCTAGAATTAAACAGGGTATAAGAAGTGTGAAGAGGTAATCTTTAAATATCTATATATTTATCTCTATATCTGCCTCTCTATATGTTTTCCATGTAAACACCATTTTGGATGTAACAGAATAGAGAATAGCTATCTGAAGATGGTAACATAATGTGTGAAGGAATCCAGCCTAAATTTAATCAAGTAGTAATAAAGGGCAATTTGGGTAAAACTGATAGAATGAAAAAGGAGATTTGAAAGGGTAAGAGGAGATGCGAGTTCTCTAAAGTAACCTTCCCAAAGAAGCGAAACTGAGATGCAGTTTTATGGTGGATGGTTTGTTTTCCTTCTGTTGTTGTGAAAAACTTGTCTATCCTGGTTCTGATAAACACATTCTCTTAGACCAGTTTTTTTTTTGTAATCAGGCTTTTTTTATAATCAGCATATATTTTTTTGAGGTTAATTTTCTATTTTTTCTTACTCTGTCACTGCAATGAATATGTTTTGTTTTTTCCTCTGAGTATTTTCCACAGATATTTTTGTCACTGATTTCATCACATTTCTAAATAGAGCATTGGAGTGGGGGACTCATCTCAATTTTAGCTGTATGAAGTAAATAATCTGTTCTGGGTAAGAGATCTAAGGGCACCCTTTAATAAATAGAAAGTGATATCATCTCCATAGAAAAATGTATACCACACACCTTAACTTAGGATTAGATGAAACACTTTTTTGGGAGATGCCCATCAGCTTGCAGAAGGTTCATGGGCTACTTTATGCATGTGAGACGTCACATGCTGGTTCTCTGCCTCTATAACCATGAGCTCTCAGGTCCTTCCTGTTGCAGCCTTTAAATATCTAATGCATATTGAATCAAACAGGTCCCACCTGAAGCCCACCTGAGCTGCTCCAGCAGTGGACTGGGTCGTGTTTGGTGCTTTATCATGCACTGAGTTCCACCATGGATGCCTCAAACCCACCCTTACAGCAAGTGTGGCAGCTGTCATTACAGGTTGGTTCTCTGAAGGCAGAGTGGGCCTAATCCAAAATCCATCAATGAATCAGCCCTCTGAGTCTGTGTAAACAACATGGAAAATATCCCCATCTTTCTAATCCTGAAGCATGTGAAATAGGCCCTAAGTTCTGAATATTTAATTATTTGAAATTCTTTCCAGAGGAAAATGCTCTAAGAAGGACAAGACGGGGGCTTTAGGGCAGTTTTACACTGCAGGAAAGGGCTCTGAGTCATCTTCAAGCACTTAACCTGAATCTGTTAATTCTACTTATGCTACTGTGCACGTGAGTGCCACACTGGTCAAACCACAAGTTTGTCTAGCACTTCATGCTGTGGCTGATATTCAATGGGTGCTGATATACAGGAAACATTTAGGAGACCAACATAAGCTGTCCTGCAGGGTGTAGCTCTTATCCTCTCTTAGCCAACAGTTCAGGACATTTCTGAGCTGTAGGTTTCACAAATACTGTTATGTTTAACAGCCAGACTCAGTCCTTCCCTCTGATGTTCTAGTAAATTTTCCAGCAGGGTAGTGGATGTTCTAATGAATTTCTCTCTTGACAGCTTATTTGCATATATTTTAATGGCAATTCATTCATGAGCAACTAAGTTAGTCTTCAAAAGGAACAGTACGTGCTACACCTCGCTTTCACCAGCCGGTACAACTGCACAATTACAAGTCTTTATTGTGACAGCCAAAATATCTATTCCAACCAGTAGGAATTACCTCTGCTGGAAAGCAGGCAAGGATATTATCCTGCAAATTGTGGTTGATTGCCATAAAGAGTCCCTCCAAATGGAACTGCAGTTCCTTGGCTGCAGCAGTAGATGGATCACTTTAAATCTATAGTATAGACAAGTGTAGACTATAAATCAGTAAAAATTCTTAGTAGAACAGCTATTTCAGCCACAGGTATTTATTGTGGTGAAAATTAACATGCATTTGACGTGTGCATATGAAAGGTGACAGGATATAACTACTGGGAGAGCATTACATGGGATGTGGCTGTGGGCTTCAGACTGCTGGGAGCAAATTCTGCTTTGCATCGAACTCATGGAGAGACTAACACCACTCAAATATTCCACAGTTTGTCACTGCAAATAAAGAAATCACCTGGCTAGTGTTATGGTCTCTGTAAGTAAAGGAAAACAATAATAAATCAGCCACTAACTTTTTAAGTAAAAAAATATGTTTTAGTAATAATACAGTGCTGACAACTGTGAGCTCTCTGGAGGGCTCACAGAGACTTGCATGCAAAACCCCTGCAGAGAGTAGAAATAGCTTAAGGGTTTGGGGCCAGGCTTTCCCGATTTCCCTATCTCCTCCTTTATCTTCCAGTCACCTGGCATCAGCATCAATTACTGTGCATACTGCAGGAAATGAGAATGCTTTTCATACTGTATTATTGGTCTATAAATCATATTTTGATTCACTGAACCTAGAAACTCAAAACGGGGGCCAAATCCTGTGTTAGGAAGGAAGAAGGCAGGTGCAGAACGGGGAACTCTCTGGTTTGTGTCTCTCCTATTGCCTCCTGCCAGAGTAAGGGAGTTGCCACGGCACAAACCCAGAAACCATACCCCTGAGGGTGCCCATGTTTGCAGAGCCCCTGCCAGAAAACACATCTGAGGATGTGGCTCCATCCCACAACTTCCCTCTTTGCCATCCTTCTCCTATCACATGACTCTTCATCACTTGTTCCAAAGAGGGAGAGGAGCAGAAATGAGTGAGAGGAGGCTGGAAGACACATTGGAGGCCCAGGACATGTGTGTGTGACACAAGCTCTGTGCCTTTGGGGCACCCTGAGCTATAGGATGTGTCTATACTTTGGCTGGCCTTGTTGATCTTTTCCAACCTAAATGATTCTATGATTCTGATTCTTTCTGCTTCCCTACATACAGCTGGAATAGCTTGGATTGTGACATGGCTAACACCAAACCTGTAGATGAACATTGCTCTTTTGAGAATAGCATGAAGCTTCTACTGTGGAGAAACAACTTATTAATTAAACTTTCTCCTGTAACAGCGTGACATCCCTAGGGAGCTGGTTCAGACAGGAAACGAGGATGAAAAGGAGGCAGATATAATTTAGGGCAACAGTAATTTTTTTTGACATTACCATTTTGATACACTTAGCAGAGGTGGGCAGGCTGTCTGATCAAATTTACATTTGACCTAATGACCTCAGTCTGCCTTAATATCAGTGGAGACAAGTAGGCACTGCAAAGGCGTGACTCACCTCCTGAAAGCAGACATCTGAGTCAAGAGAAGCCCCCAGAAGTGCCTATTTCTTTCATTGATTATATAGGTCAGATATAAGTGCTCACATTACAGGCACATAAAGATGGGGGATGTGAAGGCACTGCACTTAGTGCAGAAAAGCACTTTCTACCTGTCCATCCACCAAATATAAGCCAATCAATTACATGATTAAATCTTTTGAGCTGGAAACATCTTACTGACATGCTGGTGCGGGCAATAGTCTTGGAATAGCAGTAAAGGCTCTCAGAAATATCAGAAGAGAAATAATAATAATTTATATAATAATCATTTATATATCTTGTTATCTTTGGGCTGATATCTGGTTTCTGGTGGATGCTCAGCATTTAACAGTGTGGAAACTCAAGTGCTACACTGGGATCTGTCACAGGATCTATGAAATGTGACTGACATTAAAAGAAAGTTTAAAAAAAAGGGTAAGTTGATAACCTCATAACTATTCTGGGTTAAATTAGTTTTTATCATTTCAGAGGATTAGGTTTCCACATAAATTTTTATTGGCTACAACATCTTTATTACTTGAATCAAATAGGGTCTAGTTTTCTGGATCTTATTTTGATCTTGCAGAGATACTTAATTTTATTAGATTGTTTGATCTTGCCTAAGTGCAGCTGTTAATCAGTCCCTTTCTACATCCTCCTTTTTCCTCTGCCTTTTCTGGTAAATTATTTCTGCCATTAAGACCAAAATCTGCTAGTCTTAGTAAAATTCATCTTGCCCATTACTATAATAGGAAAACTTAACATGCTTTCCATAAACCCAGATGCTTTTCAGAGGACATCTGTCAGGTAGATCAAGGAAGGTCTGGGTGGTTTTGGGCAGCCTTGTTTTAGTTAGGTTGTTTAAGGTTTACTGGTTGTTAGACCCACACAAAATTTGCACTGGATTTCTGAGGATTTAGACCTTCCTGCTTTGATGACAGATACAAAAAATCAGACTATCATGATTTTTTTTATGTTGCACTTAAATATAAATGAGTGTTGTCAACAGGAACAGTTGAGAGATATTTTCTATTTTGCGTTTCTGCTCCTACACAGATTTTTTCTGAGTTAACCTAGTCTGAATCTTCCTGAATCTCAAAGATTTTCTAAATGCTTTTTTTCTGTCTTTGTAATGCAAAAATAAAAATAGCCTGCTGGAAAAAAAAAAGAAAGCACAGGTACTTGTTCTTTATAAATAGAAAGTTATGTTGTTTTCCAGATTGCTAGCTACCCAATACAACACAGTATAGAAATATATTACCAATTTATGCAGAAAATCAAGGAACATGAATTAACAAGGTAGATGAAGAGAAAACTGATGTCGGACTGATCTGTTCTTTCAGCATCTACAGTCCAATATTACAAAAATCCTTATTTATTTTTACACCACCCAGGCTATAATAAAGCTAAAAATAGAGTTAAATTAGGCACTGTATATCTCTATAACACATTATGTGCGTGTATAATTTCTAAGAAAAGAGTAATGTTCAGCACCTACAAAAAGATTGAAAGGTACAGTTGAGAGTCTGCTGTCCCAAATTGGATTAGATGCAAAGGAGATAATGAGATGATATGAAGGATGCTCTAAAGTTGTTTATTTTCTATTTATTGTGAACCTCTAAGGACTCCCAAAGGGCATTGTTAGTGGATAGGCAGTCAGTCCACATCATCATCTGGTTTTAATTTTGTTCTTTGCATCAGTGAACCCCAGATTTGCAAATACTCGCAAATATGTAAAGGGTTCATGAGTTGCTGGAATTCGTGGAGGGTCTGTGTGGTGTTTGAGTGTTTTTAAATTTTTTTTTGTTTTGTTTTTTTTGGTTTTGTTCATATGATGTACTTTCAGGATGTAAATAGTCAGACTTTCTAGCTTGCCTCTCAAATGAATGTTGTCTTCTAGAGTGGAAGGAGTGATGCTCAGCTGCAATGACCCAGCAGCGTGTGCTCCTTTCTCAGCACACCGGCAAGTAAATCAACACACAGTGTCTCTCTCTTCCAGACTATCCCAAATGCTGTAGGCCCTTGCAGTCCCTATGTCATACGGTTTGTGCACATAATACACACTTTGCAGCTAAGAATTGGGTCTGAAAGGAGGAACTGCTGCAGCAGCTCAGTGACATTTCTTCTGTAGCTATATTTTTCTTGTCCTTGCCAGTTCATTCCCCTCCACAAGTTTAACAGACTGAGCAGGTCTTTGAGTTAGAAAATCACAGTTGTGCAAAATGCAGTTTAACAAACTCCCTACAGTACAGAAACAATATTAACAGTAGATGATAATTAGAGCTATTGGAGCCTGATTGTTAATTGGGTTGTTACAAATGAAACACATGGATCATTAAAAGGACATCAAACATGGTGGCTTGCAGTAGGGACAGCAGGCTTTGGCAAAGACAAATTGTTCATTAAGGCCATATGATGACTATAAGTAGTGGCTGTTAACACCAAATTTCACTCTAGGGGGATGCTCTTTGGTGCCTGGCTAATTTCCCTTCTTATCTTCTTGTGCTTCTTTAATGGGTTTTTTCTTTTCTGTGTTTTCTTTGGTTTTGTTACTGTCAGCTGTACTCACTGGCCCTGAGAACCTCCTGACAGGTTTTCTGTTTTCCTGTTTGTGCAGCCATTTCTTAACTAAGTCAGTGATGTACACATCAGTCCTTTTTAGCCTGGTGGGACCACTCCAGTGCACATGAGAGTCTTCCATTTCTCTTTACTATTCTGCTCATTTCTCCCTTCTGTTCCACTGTGGTTATCAGCACAGCCACAGTGCCAGACTTAGAAATACCTGTTGCTCTACACCCAACCTCTTTTTCTCATTTACCCTGTCCAGATCAGAAGTAATCCCACCAAAATGACAGAGTATAATACCACTGCAAGCAAAACCAGGAGTAAGGTCCCAGTAAAGAGATCCTCCTGTTACGTGGACAAGACTTCACAACTCAGAAAGTTGGAAAGTAGGTATGTTTAAGGTATGTTTAATCAACATTGAGGCACATGGGGATCGCTCCTCAAAGCATGTGCACCGTTAGCAGTTTTCCTCTCTATATTTATCCTCTAAAATATTAGATATGCATTAGATTTCCCAATATGCCTATACATATTCATTACCTGTCCCTGCTTCGTATTATAATGAGCTTATCAATCATTTCCATACAGCTGCGCCTGTGCATTGCCTCCTGGTGGTGGTCTTCAGGTGGTCTTAGGATGAAGTAATGAGTTTTCCTCAGGGTTAAACTTTTCACCTTCATTCCTCGCGCATGCACCCTGGTGCCTTGGTCTTCTTCCAATCCTCAGAGTCGATTTTGGACAGTTTGAAGTCCAGAAAACAGGAAGCAGGTCATGATTGATTTCTTTTTATCAATAGCTGTTCCTCCCTGGAATGTGCACCTGTTCCTCCCAGGATGTCCCTATATCGATATATGTATTATTTTGCAAGAATTTCTTAACCTTCCTTACTTATATAAGATTTTAACTATATATGTCCCTATATCGATATATGCCCCTATATCACTCCACATATGCCAAGATGATGTCATAGTGCTCTAAGATAAAGCTGGTTTTGGTGAAACCTTTCAGCTACAATGTCTTAGGGGTTTTAGGTTCATTTCAGGATGGACCTTTATTTTTCTGGTATTTAAATTCCACAGTAGTTCTACACTCAGCAGCATTTAGCACTAGGCATTAATGGCAGTGCCTGAGCCCAGCACCAGCTGCATCCCTCTGTGTGTCCTGAGGTCCTGCCTCCCTCTTTCCCACATCCATGCCCTCTCCCATGTGCTGGGTCTTGTCTGCAGCTGCTTCTGGACACTTTTGCACCTTGAAAGGGCAGGTCAGGTGTATGTTGCAAACTCAGACTTTGTCCCAAGACCTATAACTCTGGGATATAGCCATGATATCAACCCTTGCTTAGGGTCTTGGAAAGCCCAGTCTGACTGCTTTTTCCAAATTATATTGGCCAGGAAGTGACAGCAAGAGCCTGCAGCTACACTTCTTCCTCAGACTAACTCATTTGGCTTTGCCTGGTCCTGCAGCTCAGTGCAACACCAGATTTAGCACATTCCACTATTCAGAGCCTCCTGGTACACAGTTCTACTGTTGCTGAGAGGGTATATGGATGACTCCACGTACCCAAAACCCCAAGTTCCAAGTACCGAGGATACAGTTCCTCTGTGTTTATTTGTCCAGTTGTATATACATTATGTAGCAATGGGAAAATCACCCCAGCAGTTCTCATTAAGCATCTCTTGTGTCTAATTTTATTGCTTAATTGCTTTATCTACATTCCAAGCACACCAGCTATTTCCAGTCTTTAGCATGCAGTTCACGCCATCTATCTTTAAATGCTGTATTTAAACATTTTTCCAGTCTACTCATCCTCCTTCACACATGTATCACACACCGGTATTTTGTGCAGACCTTCATTAGTTCTCTGATGGACAACAGGCAGCCTGCTCATTAGTCCTGTATTTAATTGTATTTTAGTCCCACTGTCAAGCTTTCCATCCCTTCAGCTGTGCAGATACTTTTATGGAATTTCACCTTTTTTTCAGGCCTTTCCAACATTTTTTGCTTGGAAAGAGAAAGCCTCAAAAAAATTCTAAGGGCACGGTGCTCGCCAAGAAAAGGGTGAAGAGGGGAGGGATGCTCTATTCCAGCTTTGTTCCAAGTAAATGATGGACTTTCAGTACCTGAAAGTGCCTACAATAAAGCTGGAGAGGGACTTTTTGCAAAGGCATGTAGTGATAGAACAATGGGAAACAGTTTTAAATGGACAGAAAATTGATTTATATTGTATGTTAGGAAGAAATTCTTTACTGTGAGGGTTGTGAAGCCCGAGAAGTTGTGGAACCCACATCTCTGGAAGTGTTCATGGCCAGACTGGATGGGGCTTTGGGCAGCCTGGTCTAGGGGAAGGTGTACCTGCCCATGGCAGGGTGTTGGAACTAAATGATCTTTAAGGTCCCTTCCAACCCAAACCACTCTAGGATTTTATTCCATGACTTCTGGGGCTCATAGCAATATGCTTTCAGTTTGATTCACCCTTGTTTAGTAGCTTACATTGTATTTTTGCATCCAGCCTGTATGTAACCTCGTGCAGACCCAGTGCGGGTGGTTTACGAACTGACCAAGTGCTTGTGCAACCCATATGAAGCAAATAACCAGGTACTGCTCTGGGGGACAGGGCTGTCAGTTAGGCATTTATCTCTGCTTGAAAAATTAGACTGAATAAATTCATGCAGATACCCTGTCAATCAGCTGCTGCAGCTGTGTAGTTCTGAGGAGTCTGAGGGTCACTGGTGTCCTTCAGAGACAAGCCCACAGCAGATACATGATGTGACAACAGCATCCATCTCCACACAGACCTTGATTCTCCTGCTGATTTTGTGAGCCAAAGTCCTTTCCCTTGAGGAAACCCTCTGACATAAGGATCTCCCAAGCAGGGCAAGGCCATCTTCAGACAGGTGACAGTATTTGTAACATGGTGACCTGTGCTCTACGGGGATAGAAATCACTTTGATGACAGACTTACTTTCAATAAAGACTAAATGAGGCTTCTCTCCTGTTGGTAAGATTAATACATCATGTGTATTCCAAACACTGTCTCTTAAGCTGTCTGGCTTGAATTTTGGGTAATGCAAATGATAATTTTTTCTCCTACCTGCTTACAGTAGTCTTCAGTTGTTGAAGAAATAACTTTTCACAGGAGAGATCACATTTTCCAAAACTTTAATCTTTGTAAATGTGAAAATCTGATGTTTATAATCACTTCCAATTATTTCTTATAGCAGATCTTGCTAACTCAAAGAGGTTATTGATGTAATTGTGTTTGTTCCTTGTTAGGCAAATAATATCCTGTTAAGTGTCTCTAGCAAAATTAATTGCTCCATTTTTTATTGATCTGTTTTGGCTCATGCAATTGATTTACCTTTCATTACTGATTGGCTGATGATACTCACAGTAAGAGCTGATAAAGAAATCCTTTTCTCATGCAAAGTATCACAAAAGAAATTGCCCACCAAAATCTTTCTCTTTTCAGTAGGTGTTTAACTGAGGCAGAAAGGAGATTTGTCAAAATGAATAAAAACCAAAAGTACTTTTTATAATGGGAGAAGATAATGCCTGGCCGTTAAATCTTCTTTTTCATGTCACAGGTAGACTATTCCCTATGGAAAATACCCTTCTCCCTAAAATACCCTTCACTTGTAATTTTAGCTAATCATCAATTTCACTATACCAGGTAAGGAGAAGGAGAGATGGACAATGGATCCATAATGATACAGGATGTGAAGCTGTGACATTACCAGCAATATTTTGATGTAATTCAGCCAAGAGGCCAGTACATGAAATTTCTATATTGATCCTTACGCCACTGAAAGGGATCTACCAACCTGGAGAAGCAAAGGCAGAGCTGCTGTAAGACATTTGAGAGCCACTTGCTCTTTCCTTTTCCTCTCTAATCATCTTCAGGACTATCTTTTAAATGCTGAAGACAACAAATGCAAACAGATATGTACCAAGTTTTTCCAAAAGTATCAAAGCCTTAAAAACACAAAAGCAAAGCCTGGGATATCATTGTGTAACATGCATCAGCTGTGAAATGTGCTTGGATGCACTGTCGTGTGCCAGCCTTTTTTTGGGGGGACAAAAAGGGTCTGGAGACCATTGGATTGTGAGCATTTTAACTCTCTGGTCCCAAGTAGCAGGCTTGGATAAGATGTTGACCATTTCTACCACCTCTAAGCATGAACAAAAGGTGTTTGTGCTCAGTACTCGAGCTGTTGGTAGTTTTCCCATCTGTACAGCATCACAGGGAGTTAGAATTCCAGTGCTAAAGTATAGATATCACTGATATGTGATTTTAAGGGGTATTATTGGAAATCAAGAAAGAGTTATGCTGTCCACAGAAACATACCAGGAGAATCAGGACCCCAAACCAACTTCCTCATGCTGAAGTTAACAGTATGACACCTTTTTTGCAGGAGCAAGATATGACAAATCTGCTTCTACAGGAGCTGCAGAAGGTCGGAAATGATGAGATAATCAGAATTGGGCCTTTTCTGCTACTTTGTTCTAACCTTCTAACCTGCTGCTTCTTTCCACCAGAAAATGCAGGGCAATATTAATTTGCCTCACAGAAACCACATGTTCTTATTAAACAGACTCCTGCACCTGGCTCATGGCTCCTCAAGAGCTCCTTTGCATAGCCCCCTCTCTACTTGCCAGACACACTGACCTTGAAGTGCTTTGAGCAAAATGCTGGAGAATGACCAAGAGCAACGTTTTAATAACTTCACTAGCATGTTAAAATATGGGGGAAATATCTACTTTATTGTACGGAACAGCTGACACCCATTTCAATAGGATTTACCGAAAAACTTTTTTGCCTCTGGGTTTAGGATGACTCATAATTGATCCCAAGAGGATAACTGAACTAATCTCTGAACAAAACATAATTATGGTAAGTATTTTGGAAAATTTAATTATTCTGCCCTTGGGAATGTCTTTAGAAGAGATCCGCTTCTTACCACATTTATTTGGGTTAGTGATTTGTAAAGGGACAAATAACATTTAAGTCCCATCATAAAACAACCTTAATTTTGGTGTCATTAAAAAATTAATCAAGGCACATATTCTTTACTCCAAATGGCATTGGTGTATGGGCCAAGACCCAAGTCCTCAAAGGCATGCAATTGTCCAGATAGGAATTAGCCTTCTAATACTGAGTGATTTTGATAGAATTATTTACTTAACAACCTTTGTGGTTCTGAGACTAAATGCTAGTGGGGACCTGGCTACCAGCTGGCATATGTGATGCTGCAAAAATGCTAATGTGGCACAGCAGTGACTGAGGTACTGATAGAGCAGCTCTGACACAGTTGGCTGACAAATGTGGAGACCACAGTTTGGGCAGCAGAGGCAGAAAGCAGAGCAATGTCAATGCCATCAGGAAGAGAAAGGAAACAGTTTCACACGAGGGAAGCAAGACCCCATGTTAACTGTTTAAAGCAATAGATGAAATTTTCCATCATTCACTATTTCTCAAGTGTATTCACAAACATCCTCTGAATAGCATCATATTTTGTGAGTTCAGACATCCTGTAGATCATCTAACAAGAACATATCGAGGCAAAGATCAGAGCTAAGGGCTTACACATTAAATTAATAGCAACTCTTGCACAGTCAGGTAATGTTTGGATTTTGGTTTCCAGAAATCCTTCTGGAGGTGGGATCTCACCAAAAAAAAAGAATTCATTTTTCCAGTGACTGGTAACTAGACCAATATATTCCTGATTTTTTTTTAAGAGGGAGCTCTCAGTGTTAAATATGACTTCTCCTTCTAGACTCCATGAAAGACAGAGTAGAAATATTTTAAGTGGAAAAAATTATTACTTGGTACAAGAAAAACCTTTAAAATGAAAAAAACAAATCCAAATCAAATCTCATAACCAACCAAACTGCAAAACAAAACAGAACAACAGCAAGGGGAAAATAAAGATATTTTCTACTGTCTTCAAATGAGCATTCATTCTTTCTGTCTGTGATAAAACATCAAAAGAATTGAAAGAATCTATCTTGGTGTCCCACAAAAATAATGTCTCTTTTATTTAAACAGTGTAAATATATTTTTGCTGGCAGGGAAATATATATTATAAGTCTAGACTATTTTTTCTGTTCCCTGAGATAGCCTTAACAGGACCCTGGAGCTAAGCAAGTGCTCCCACTTATCAAATTCATTTTCACTACCTACCTGACACAGTGATGCTTAAGAATGGAAAGAGTTGAGTGGGCATGAGTTTATGCAGTCTACTGAGGAGTGCGGATTTAAATGTTGTATCACCAATTTCCACCATACAAAACCTCAGGGGCTTATATCCAGTGATAACGTTGACACCAAAAACCTGTGGGATTGAACTCGGATCCATTTACATCAGTGGTGCTGTAGGGATGGTGTGTGTGAGGTGTCAGTGAGGCATCAGGTGACACCTGCTGCTGCGCTGATATGCAGTGCAGGAAGGAGGGATGTGTTTCTGCTGCACACTAATGTCAGATCCAGTTGGGAGCTGCAGAGGTGGGAAGGGACAATTTGGTGCCAGATGTAGGAATCTGCTCTCTCTCTCACGGGCACAAACTGCACTGGTGCTCCGAGGATAGACTTTGTCATCATCTGGAGGGCGGAGATGGGAACCCTTCAGAGAAACAGGATTTTCTGAATCCATAAACCATGGAGCTGAGCCTCATGGATCCACTTTGCCCCAGGTTTGGGCAAAGCAGCGACTGTCAGCATGTGGAAGGCCCTGCAGTATCTGTCAGCTGTGGTGCTTTCTGGGGAGCAGGGGTCCCTAAGGGTTGGCACTGAGAATGCCACCACTTGGAGCATTTTAGGGGTGGTTCACTAGTAAGGTGTGTTTGTATAATCGTGTGTGTGTGACTTTGGCATGACTATGCCTTATTGGGGAGGGCTATAACTTCAGGAGGCTCCCGTAAGTACTGCTTGCTGTGCAGTGGACAATATTCACATTACTAGCACTCTGGAGAGCTGAGAAAGTGACTTGCAAAATAAAAATGTATGGGTTGGTGTTCACAGAGCTCTTGCAAGTACAATATTAACTTTTTAATTTCTGTCAGATATCAAGTCCAAATTCAGACTCAAATCTGGAAGTTAGGCTGGAGACCCCTTCATCTTCATCATCACCAGTAACAGGAGATCTTTGGGTCAAGATGCTCCTGTGCAAACCCATTAGCCTTTAGCTGAACTGTAGGATTTCTGCAGCTGGGCTCAGTGCATTATTTGCAGACAGTAGAGTTATATGATTGAAAATGTACATTCATGTCTGTGACTTCTGCTTTTGATCTACAAGATTATCTTTATTGATGAGCCACCTTTTTCCCTAATGTTTATTTTCTTCTTCATTGTTTATGAGCATTTCAAACAGCTTTCTATCTTTCTCCATCTTTTCTGGAGCTTTTTATCGACACTAATGTGTGGCAGTTGTTTAAATGAATAATTGAATGGATTCAGGTTTAAATATTGATTAATTGTCAAGGAGTCTGGTTTCAAAGTGGGTGGCTGTAAAAAGGGCTGGCACATGTGAGAAGGGAAATGCTAGGAAGGAAAAGACCATATTTATTGGGTGGTTTCATCATAAATTACTACAAAGCTTTAAAAAATAATACTACAAGCTTTTCAGCTCCAGATGTGATCCTGCTGTCAGAAGAGAATACAATTTTCCACGTTACTCTGCTACAAAGAAAGAATGTGTGATGTGCCCATGCCTATTTGCGGAGAGGCACAGAGAATCCAGCCACCACATCCAGACGTTCTTGTCACACCAGTATGTTGCTTGATTGTACCTGAAGGCTGGTTGGTGTTTGATATCCAGATCCATTTCTCAAACTGTACATTCCTCACCAGAAAAACTACAGTTTCCCCAAATGATCAAACCATGAATGATTCCTAATATACATCTATATGAAAGCTTGGAGTCTTTGAAATTATGGTGCAGTTTTGTGGTCCTAATGGCAAATCCTCAGCTGAAACACATTCTCTGTGTTGAAATCAGGCAAGTCACAGTGGTTTACAACAGAATTGGAATAAATTTGCTTAGCAGAAGCAGTTAATGGAAGACAAAAATATCCTGTAGAATGCTGCAGCCTAACGGATCACTGATTTTAGGAAGCAGCAGAAACTCTCAGTTGCAGATCTCCCCTGCTATCTCCTGCATCACCATTTCTTGCATCAGGAGGTGACAGCTGCATGGCAAGGGCAGTTACACTGCTGAAATCAGCAGAGTTGGCTTAGATTTACTATGGCAAAAGTGGGATCAGAATTTGGTTTCCCCTTTTCATGCTTTAGACATGTGTCAGTGTTTGTTAGGCAGAGGCCTAGATGGAGACTGATCAGGAAGAGCTGGGTTATAGCAAGATATAAACCCAATTCTATCAGATAGCAGGGAAAAAGCCCCAACTCTTCTACTTTCTGATCCATACAAAAAGCCTATTTTTATTTCATAAAAAACCCAAGGAAGTGATTTTTCATTCTGGATGAAAGTGCAGAAACGACACGAATAGTGCTTTTTCCAAGGATTTTTCTCCAAGGCAGATGCACCTCGCATCGCAATGATGACAGAGGGCTGGTGTGTTGTGCAGTCCCCGTGCTCCTGAGGAGGATGGGATATAGTGAATTACAAATGAAGAAGCCATGTCCTCCTGCCACGTTCAGATCGGGGTGGTCAGTCTGTCCGTCAGTCTCAGCCACTGGTGTTGCTGCCCATCGTTAGGATACCTCAGCACTTGCCACGCAAAGTTCACTGGCAGTAGCAGTTTCTCACTGTTCCCTTATCATTCATTTCACTATCAGGCTGCAAAACCCATGTGGCTGAGAGAGGCAGAGGGAGAATTAAAGGAGCCCTTTCTGTGTGAAATAAGCAATAAATCTCTGATGTAGTTTTTGTTTTGGTGTATCTGGTGTGCAAGTCTGGACATACTGTTTCTGGTCACATCAATTGTATCAAGACACGTGGTGTCACTTGTAGAAACTCCTGATGTTTCTGTGCCTGCACGTGGAAAGTCAAAGCAAGGAGGGGATTCTGGCTTTGGCTCTTTTTCATTACATATTTTTGTTGGAAGGGGTGATCTGAGGCAAGCATGAATTTTAAGAGGAAAAGTAAAGCTGCAGAGACCAGTGCTCTAGAGATTTCTGCCTCTCAGCATTGAGTACTACATTTCCACAACCCAGCACATGGGTTTCTGAGAGGGGGAACAAACAGGACTGTAAGGATTCATTTTTCTCCCAGAGAGCAGTGTTTGCCGCTTTGTGGGCAGGTTTGTAACCCTGCACAACAGTCTTTATTACTCACTTGGTGTCTTGGGTTGAGCATATGACACCATTTTGTTATCTCATATCGCCGCTGTATACTAAACATGAATTCTGTGCCTCTGACTCAATTCCAAGAATTTTCAAGGACAAACACAAATACTCCCGTGCTGGGACTCAGGTGGATTTGGTTTATTTTTTCTTCTCTCACTCACTCC
>WBMZ01011433.1:0-18565 GCA_013400975.1 Atrichornis clamosus
GTGGGGGGGGCCGGGAGGCCAAGAAAACCTCGGGGAGGTTCCTCCGGCAACGGCGGCATCCTGGCAGGGGCCGAGTGTGGCCCGCAGTGGGGAGGGGATAGCGGGGCGGACCCGGAGGACATGGAGGGCGAGGGGGCCCCGTCATGGCGGGGTCCCGGCGGGGCCGTGCGGGAGCTCTGCCGCTCCTTCGGCCACTACAACCGGCACCTGGCGCGGCTGCAGCAGAACCTGCGAGAGACCAAGAGGTTCTTCCGCGACGTCAAGTACTCCCAGGGACACCCCTTCGCCTTGGCGGCCGCTGGCGACGGCCCCCCCGCCGGGGATGGGGATGGGGGTCCCGGGGACGACCCCGCGCCCGGCGGTGAGAGAGGGCCAGGGGTCGGGCAGGGCCGGGGGCCCGGCGGGGAGGCCTCGCTGGGGTGGGAGAGTGGGAGTGAGGGGTCTCTGAGGGTAAAGGGGGGGCTCTGGGGGGCTTGTGAGGGTTGTGGTGTAGAGTGAAGGGTCCAGCCAGGGGGGGCTGCGGGGTCTGTAATGGGGGTTACGGGGCTGGGAGTGCCTTGAGGGGTTGAGAGGCTTCGTGGAGTGAAGTGAGCAGGGTAAGGGGTGATTTAGCGGGGGTTTAGGATGGATATCAGGGAAAGGTTCTTCCCCCAGAGGATGGTGGGGCACTGAACAGCCTCCGCAGGGAATGGGCACTGTTCCGAACCTTCCAGAGCTCCAGGAGCGTTTGGACAACGCTCTCAGGCACCTGATGAGATTTTGGGGTGTCTGTGCCGGGCCGGGGATTGGACTGGATGATCCTGGTGGGGTTATTCCATGATTCTATGCTGGAAGTCCATTCCCCACCTTCCTGACCCCCACCTGCAGCTCCAGCTCTTCTGGGATGGGATTTGGAAGAAGCAGCACCTGGAGCGGGTGGGCTGAGGGGCTGGCGTTCCTCGTGGCGTGTTTGTCCCGGAGTTTTGTGGGAATAGTGGGTTCATTCAGCAGCTCTCTGGTCATCTGCTGCTGTTGACAAACAGTGCTGCGGGTGGGACCTCTCCTGCCACGTGCAGAACTTCATCTTTCCATAAGACTGTCTTGTGAGAGGAGTTTAGTGTGACGTTAAACATCCATAAAGATCTTCTTCATTCATTCCCAAACGGCTCATGAGTCATCTCTCTTGGCTACTTGTCCGGGATATTTGTCCCTGCTTGTCTGGCACCCACAGGCCTGGTTTTGTGTTTGAAGTGTTGAGTTCTTCTGTCTGGGTGTAAAAATGAGTGTTAAAAAAAAAAAACTTAGTGTTTCTTTATGTTGGGTCTGCCTGATTTGGAGCTAATTTTTCCCCTTGTGGCGCTGTGGATTTGTAGCTGGAAAGGTGTTGGGAACACAGCTGGATTTTGGGATGTGCTGAGTTGGGGCTGCCTCTCCAGTACTCCTCCTCTGACCAGGCTGGAGGGGAGCAAGAATTTGGGAAGGGGCACAGCCAGGACAGGTGACCAAAGGGAGCCTGGGATGTGTTGAGTTTGGGATTGTTCGGCCTGGAGAAGAGAAGGATTTGGGGTGACCTAATTGTGTCCTTCCAGAGCCTGAAGGAGCTCCAGGACAGATGGAGAGGGAATATTGCCGAGGGATGGAGTGCCAGGACAAGGGGGAATGACTTCGAACTGCCAGAGGGCAGGAATAGGTGGGATATTGGGAAGGAATTCTTCCCCGTGAGGAGGGTGGGGAGGCCCTGGAATGGAATTCCCAGAGAAGCTGTGGCTGCGCCATCCCTGGAAGTGTCCAAGGCCAGGTGGGACGGGGCTTGGATCAACTGGGATAGNTCAACTGGGATAGCGGGAGGTGTCCCTGCCCAGGGATGGAACTGGATGAGCTTTAAGTTCCCTTCCAACCCAAGTCATTCCATGATTCGGTGATCCATGGGGATGCTCCCAGCAGGGGCGTGGGTCAAGTGAATAAACCTGGGAAGTCGTGGTGGGAATCAAGGGAAGAAGGAGAGGATTTTATTGGCAAAAAACAGCTGTGAATCAACGATTTTTATTTTTTAAAAATTGAGAAGTCACATCCAAACCTTTGCCTGGAACCCAGAGCTTTAGCATCGTTAATTAACTTTGTGCCGAAATAACCCAAGTTGATTATTCAAGATTCTCTCATTCTATTAATAATAATTTGATTTATAATAACAAGAACTTCTTGTTTCTGTCCAGTTTGGGTTGTACATTTTTCTGATTTGTTGTGTCTGCCAACGGAGCTTTTTCCCCTGGGGAGATTTTTGGGCGTCAGAAGATTTAAGGAGCCCAATTTTTGTTGACTTTCCCACTTTTTTTCCCCACAATCTACTCTCCGGGCGGCACCAAAACGAGAGGAATTTGGACCAAAAACGTGTGCGGTTTTTTAGGAGAGCTCTGCGGAGTTTTGTGCCACACAGAGGGAGTGGGGAGGAGTGGACAGGACACGACGCCCGGGGCTTGGAGTGGAAAAACAAACCCTGAAAGTCAATCTGGATGTCTTGGAAACCAAACAAACGTGAAGGGTTTGCTTTTGGGGCACCTGTCAAACGAGTTGTGACAGCATGGAGAGGGAATTACCCTTTGGATCGGCTCCTAAAGCACAGCCAGGGCTGAGGATCTGCTGAGTAGCAGGGGGAGCAGGGTTGGAGCAAAGAAATCCTTTTACACCTCGCCCGCCTCTGCTGAGGGGGGTGACAGACAACACCCATCCCTAAAAAGTGGTTACTACGAGGTTACTCCTCCTAGGAACACAACTCACCCAAATCCAAGGGGAACTTTTGCCTCCCAGCTACTGCTTATGAGGGAAGGGAAAGTTTTGTTTGCTCTGTCCGGGCTGCTGAAGGAGTCAGCACGATCCTGTCTGTTTTCCAGGGATCCCTGGGCAGGAATTGCCTTTTGGGAATGATTTGGTCAAGGGTAGGGCCAATCCTGAAGCTTTGGGTTCTTGGGGAGCTGTGAAAGCAAAACCTGGATTGGGGGCTCACGGCAGGTTTTGCTAAAATATGTGAAGATCCTAAGGAAAAAAAGAAAATCAATTCGATTTCTGCTGATTGCGGTTGTTTTCTTTGTTCTGTGCCTGCAATAATTGGAACATTTGGCCCTGGAAACCTGAGGGGTTTGGTGTTTCTTTTGCCTTATTTTAGAGGTTTTTCAGGAAATCCCCAGCATCTCCAGAGTTCTGGGCAGCACCTGGGTGTTCCCTTCCTGGTGTGTGCTGGGGGAAAGCCCTGGGCTCAGCTGCCTTAAAGAAATGTGGTTTTTAGGGAGTGAGGGAGTTATCCAGAGGGCTTGGAGGCGTTTCCATGCTGATCTCTGTTGAATGTGGCTGCTCTGCTGATTCCGCAGTGATCCCCTAAAGATTAGGGCTCCTTTTGGGTATAAAAAGTTGGATTTTGGACCAGTGGGGAGGTGGTTGTGGTGGGATTTGTGAAATAACCCCTCAGGCAGGTGAAGGGAAGCGCTTCCCAGGGAGCTGCAGGCCCAGCAGAGGATGAGGTTTGGTTCCACTGGGGTTGGAATGAATGGATGGATGTTTTCTCCTGGAATGAACAGCTCTGTGCTGCTGGATGCGTGGAACCAAAACGTGGCTTCTTTAGAATCCCAGACTGCCTTGGGATTTAAAGCCCATCCAGTTCCACCCCGTAGGACACCTTCCATTATCCCAGGATGCTCCGAGCCCGTCCAGCCTGGCCTTGGACACCTCAGTTCCTGGAAGTGTGTAAATCCTAAATCTTGTAGTGGTCAGAGCCAGCAGGAATTCCCTGAAACCCCTCCAGATTTGCAGCCGCAGGATCTGGATGTTTTTAGGGATCGTTATAGGATTGGAAATGGAATAAGGACAAGTGAGGCCAGCAGAGTGTTTGGCTTTCCTTGGAAGAAGGAGGAGTAAATGCTTGGAGCTTCTATAGATTCCATAAATCCAGCTTCTCCTGCCAAGTGTCGGAAGGAGGTTTGAGCTGAGCCTTGCTGAGAGCTGTCCTTGTTCTTGGACAGGCCTCCTTTGATCCCTGGGAATTCATGGGATGCACGCGCTCCGGGACTCCCCCGCAGCCCTGGTTTTTGAAGTGTTCATCACATGTCTCCCGGGGATCCAGGATGGATCCAGGATGCAGCACCAGCTCAAATCCCTGGCAAAAACTCCTGCCACGAACAGGAGCTGCTGCTGTGGATGCGGGAATGTGGCTCTGTTCCTTCAGGAAGTTCTAATCCCACTTTGTGTCGTGTCCTTCCCAACCTGGATCCGTGTTCCCGGTGATCACAGGTGTGGGCATGGAAAGAGGGAAGGTGTTTTATCCGGGTGTCCTGGAGAACAGGAGGCTCTGGAGGAAACCTTGGAGCAGCTTTCTGGGAGCCAAAGGAGTTCCCAGAGAGCTGGAGGGGGACTTTGGACAAGGGCATGGAGTGACAGGATAAGGGGAATGGCTTTAAGGTGAAGGAGGGAAGATTTAGATGGGATATTGGAAAAAATTCCTGGCTGTGAGGGTGGGGAGGCCCTGGAATGGATTTCCCAGAGAAGCTGTGGCTGCCCCATCCCTGGAAGTGTCCAAGGCCAGCTTGGAGCAATCTGGGATAGTGGAAGGTGTCCCTGCCCATGGCAGGGGTGGAATGGGATGGGCTTTGAGGTCCCTTCCAGTCCAGTCTGGAATTCTCTTTATACATCCATGCCGTGCTTCAATAATTCCAGTGAAACTGCTGTAGCTCAGGGATTTTTTTTTATTTTTTTATTTTTTCCTGCTGGAATTAAGTATCCACAAATTCCAAGCCTTCCTGGAATGAGGAGAGGGAGCTGTGCCGCCTTTTTTTCTCCTCAAAAGCCTCTGCAGAGAAGGCTCTGCCGGTGCCACACTCCCTGAATTGCTTTCTTCATGCTCGGAAGCTGAGTCTGAATTCCAGCCGAATGTTCCATGAACGTTCCCAGATCAAAGCCCGTCCTTTATCTTGGAGATGAAGGCTGAAATGTGCTATTTGTGGGATTTTTACAGATCCTTATCTCTTGTGAGCTCCTGGGCAGCCTCAGCTTTTGGTCACTTGATGTGGTCACTGCGTGGATCAAAAACAGTTGGAAAAACAGCACTTCAAGGAATGATTCCTCTCTTAACCGTCACCAAACTCGGTTTTTTGGGATCAGATTCGGGGTTGTGTGGGGCAGGGGGGCTTGGTGAGCCACAGAGAGCATTTCCCGTTAGTGTCGGGGTGGAAAAACTCCTCCAAAATCATTTTTCCAGATGGACAATTTGAGGGAAAAGTGAACCTTAGGCGAGATATTAAACTTTCAGCTGGTCTTGGTGCTCCAAATGTGGCGGGTTTGAATTAACCCAGAGCGGTGCTGAGGACCAGAATGTGTTGTGGGATCCCTTCGGTCTGGTTTGTGGGGTCCAGGAGGATCCTGCTGCATGGGAGGATCTTGTTTTCCCGGGCCTTGCCGAGCTGAGACAATTTGGGCTGCCAGAACGTGACTCATGAAAGGAATTTTAATCACCCTGCTGAAACAGGACCTTCCCTATAAAATCCCAGCTCTTCTTGCCACTTTTCCCAACACCAGGGCCATCCTAGTGCTTTGTAGCCTTAAAACTTTGGCATTTTTTAGGGACTGCTGTCTCCATTTCCCATTCCATTCTTCAGGCCTCGAGGGTGGGCCCTGGAATTTTGTATTCCCAAAGTGCGGCAGATGAGGAATTAGTTTGTATCCCCATTTTTGGTGCTGTCAGAGCTGTTCTGTTGCCGTGCAGGAGGTAACACAAAGCTGGATTTAGGACTTGTAAAGGAATCCAGGGGCTAAACTCAGTCCTGGGACGGAGTTAATGCAGCGAGCTGAGCGCAGGGAGTTGTTCCATCCCACTGCCCTTGGAATTCTTAATCCATGATGCTCCAGCTGATGTTGCAGACGGAAGCTGAGTAAGGAGGGCAATTACAGGGAGCCCTGCAGCTCTGGAGAAGGTGCTGACGTTGGGTAATTTCCTTCTGCAGCTTAAATGTTGCCCTTAAAACCAGTATCTGGCAAACTGGGCCTGCTCAGCTCCGCTGCCGGCTTGGGAAAGGGCTTTGGTGTTGGACTTTCGTTGGATTCAGGCTGCTCCAGAAGCTTCTGGCTGCGAGCAGGGTGTCTCCCTTTGGGCTCATCCCTCTCCAGGCTGCTGGAATTGTGCCAGTTCCTGGAGGATTGTGTTTGTCTTAGGGAATTGCTGGCAGAGGCTGTTCCTCCTCCTCCTCCTCCTCCTCCTCCTCCTCCTCCTCCTGCAGTGTCTCGGCAACCTTGGTCTTGTCTGCCGGATGTGCTGAAGCAATGTTTTGTAGGAATGCCTTTCCCTGGGAGGGTTTCCTGTTTTAATATCCCTGTTCCTGGATTTTGGTCACAGGCTGGTGCAGGGACACCCTTGGGATCGGGCAGATGGGAATTATTTGATGTTTTTTACTGTGGGTGGAACTGTCACTTGTTCACAGTTGAATTTATTTCTGATATGGGACAGGAATGTTCTGCACAGCCAAGCCATAAAAACTTGGGAAGTGGCCTTAATGATCCGTTGGGCCTCCTGGAGCTCTGGAGCCATGGGGAAACACTTTCCCAGCCCATGGCACAATTAAACCTGGGGTTGTTTTGACCTTGACAGCTTGGGGAGTTGTCAAGGTTGGGTTTTAGGGACCTGCATTAACCTGCTGAAGGGCTCCGTGAAGACTGAAATTCCAGTGAAACAGAATCACGGAGTATTCGGAGTTGGAAAGGATCCACAAGGATCCCAGTCCAGCTCCAGGCCCTGCTCAGACACCCCAAAAATCCCACCCTGTGCCCCGGGGTGGGGACGACAATAACCAATTGTTTTCCTGGCTTTGTGGGCATCAACCCACGGCCCTGTGTGCTGGCACAGCAGGAATTCCAGGATCCAGCAGCAAATCCCTGCTGCCCTGAGTGTTTCTGGGTGGGCTGTGGAGGCAGGGATACCTCTCCAGCTGGATAAAAGACGGGATATTCATCCAACCACCCTCTCCTAACGCATCCCACCCTCAATTCCAGGGCACAACCTCATCTCCTTCCCGCGCCACGAGGAAGAGCTTCTCCAGCGCTCCGTGAGCTGCCATCCCTGCCTGCTGATCCTGGGCCAGGACTGCAATTCCAAGTGCCAGCTCCTCAACCTCCTGCTGGGAGAGAAGCTGCTGCCCACCACCAAGCTGGGCAGCGAGGAGAGCTGCCGGAGGCGCCGCGTGCGCTTCACCCACGGGCCTCGCACCCGCCTCAGCCTGGCCCTGCCCGAGCAGTTTGAGCTGGTGCGGGTCCTGGCAGCTCACAGGGCTCACTGGGACACCATTCCGGAGGAGGATTTGGAGGTCGGAGGGGATGCTGAGGATCCCGCTGAGAGGGTGGCGGAGCTGGAGGTGACGCTGCCCTGCGCGCTGCTCAAGGTGAGCGGTGCCCGTGGGGATTTGGGAGGTGTCGTTCCCAGCTCCTCGCAAAGCCAGTGGGAGCGACTCTCGGAATGTTTAAATAAAGGGAAGAGCCGCCTGCTGTTAGGGGTTGGATTGGCCAGCACTGTGCTTTTGTTGCAGTGTCGATTCCTGGTGGTTCATTCCTCTGTTGTGTGTCCGTCCACCTCAGGAGCCAAGCTTAGAACTCCAGGCGTCTCCTAAAATTTGCCTGAATTTCCAGGTCATTCCGAGCTGGCTCTGCTGGCCCGTGCTGAAGGATTTGAGCTTTATCTCTGTCCTCAAGAGCTGCTTGCCAGGAAAAAGCTTAATTCCGACAGCTGATAAAGCCTGACTCCCTTTGGCACTTTCCTTTGGGATAGTGGCTCCCTCTTTTCTGTCACTGGAAGTTGGAGGTGGGAGCAGGGGAGGTGGGAATCAGCTCCCGGTGCTGGGTCTAACACTGTCCTGCTTTGTGATTTTCCTTCCCCTTCTCCACGAAATGTGATCCTGCTTGGAAGTTGTGCTTTGGTGTTGAGCAAACACCTCTGAAGGCGGGGGTTGGATCCCACAGCTTTCCCTGCCTTTCCTTGCATTCCATGGCTTGTGTTGAGCCTTTGTTGTTGCAGTGCAATGATTCTGGAGCTTGGTGGAGAATCCCAAATCCTGGAATGGTTTGGGATGGAGGGAGCCTTAAAGCTCATCCAGTCCCACCCCTGCCATGGGCAGGGACACCTTCCGCTATCCCAGGGTGCTCCAAGCCCAATCCAGCCTGGCCTTGGTGTTGAATGTCTGGATTAATTCTTAAATAGAAATTATTTAATTCTTAAATAGAAACAGAATAGAATAGAAAAAGTGCCACCAAGTCTCTGTTGTCTCATGAGTCAGAGCATGAATTTCCCAGCAGAACAAGGAAACCGCCAGGGAATTTTATCCTGGACGTAGGAATTGAGACATGATTAAGCAGAAGATGAAGCCCCAGTTGGAAATACAGTTCACAAACCCAGTTTAGCTAAATTTAAGCCTGTCCTAACAAGATCAGTGAGATCAGTGCAGTTCCAGCACCCTCTGAGAAGACAGAAGTGCCAAATTTCCATTTCCATCCCTTCCTTTCCCAAATTGCTGCCGGTGCTCCCAAGAAATGCCCATTCTGGATCTTCTGCTTCCCAAATCCTGCCTACAAAAGAGCATTTAGCTTCCCATTTCTTTTCCTTGGTTAGGTTTTCCCCTGGGCCAGCTCTGCAGTCTGCATCCCTCCCTCAGCTTTCTCCTGGGAATGACAAAGATCCCTCTGTCTGCCTTTGGATATATTTAGGACGTTTAGATGAAAACAGCTACAGATGAAATTGAAAAGGGTTGGTGGAATAAAAAGCTCTTCCAAGGGAAGGAGAGGGAGAGTGAATCACAGCTTCACATGGATTCAAAGGATTCCTGATGTGGATTCAAGGGGCTGAAGGAAGAACAACATTTTATTAAGGCTGATGGATGATAATTAATCTTACAGGTGATGGGCTGGGGACAGCTTCCTGTTGAATTCCTGTTGAATTCCTGTTGAATTCCTGTTGAATTCCTGTTGAATTCCTGTTGAATTCCAGGAATTTGGCCTCTTGTTCAAACCCCTGGCTCCTGAGTGTTCTCCAGCTCAGCCTAAACCAAGCACCAAAGTTTAAGTAAAGCTCTGCTGGTCCTGGGCAGGGCTTCTGGAGCCGGTGGGATTTGGATCTGGAATGTGATGGAGGAGGATTTGGGATGCTCTCCAAGGCTGCGGAGCAGCTCCAAAGGAACTTCTGCTTTTTCCTGACTTGTGAAACAAAGCTGAGAGTAATTAAAGTCACTTTGGTGTTAATGTGATGTTCGGCACAGATTAAAGGGTTGGGTTTCGTTTGGAGGAGCTCAGCACTTTTTGGACAGAGGGAGAGGCAAATCCATCTGAATTTTATCCCATTTTTCCCTATAGTCCCTGTATTTTCCTTGGTTTTTTTTCTCCCAGCAGCAGAGTGCTGGGGAGTGCTGTTCCATAACCTCATATTTTAGATATTTAAACTCTCTGGAAGGGTTTGGAGACACCTTGGCTGTTACTCCAGGAAAGAAAGACTGAATTAATTGTTAATTTATTACATCCCAATATTAACTAAACTCCTTTTTTATTTGGAGATACATTCATTGATCAATTCAATTCAAAATAAAGAATATTCTGATTTTAATACTGGAGCACCCTGAGGGATTTTCCTCCAGGGTGGAACCATCCTCGCTTTTCTGTCCCTGAAGGATTTCTTCATCCCAACTTCCCACAAAGAGGGGGATGAGGAGGGAGCCAGAAATTCCATGTGCATGGATTGGCTGCTGTGAGAACCTTGTGCTGATGGGGAGGTGAACGTGGATATTTTTAAACCTCAATTATTAGGGATGGAAAAACTTCGGCAGCGCTGCCCCTATTCCTTAGGGATCCCAGGAATGCATCTGGGTCGTGGGGAATAATCCACAGAGCCAGACAGATGATGGGATTTACAGTGGGAATAAAGGCTTGGCTCTTTCCCTAAATCAGTTGTGCCTGGAAGCTGGAGTGGGATTCTTGGAAGCGCTGGTTTTCCTCTGGATTTGAGGAAGGGACAGAGCTGGAAGGTTCCCTTTTCCTGCCCTTGTGGGACTTGTAGGGAAGGAAAAGCTTTGAGCTGCTGGAAAATGGATGAAAATCAGAAAAAATGGAATTCCTTGGGATTTGTGGTGTGTTCCCTCAGGTGCTGGAGCAGTGATCCAGCTCCCAGGAATTAGCACTGGGAACAAATGGATGTGGTTTAGTGACCACTTCTGTGCATCCTCCTTAAAACTTCTGGAATGTGCCCTGATATCCTTCCTGGCAGTATTTTTAATATCAAAATATATATTTAATATATAAAGCCAAACAGATTCAAGTTTATCTGAACAGAAAGGGAGATTTTTAAAAGGAATATATTCAGTTTTCTGGTGTCAGTAAAACTGGGAAGCTTCCTGTTGGCCGAGATGCTTTTAATTCCATGTAGCATTCCTTCCCCTTTATCCTGGAATAACCGGGAGTGGAAGCCACTGGAATTAAAGGACTGTGAGATTATTCTTCCACCCTAAAACCCTAAAAAATTCTACTTTTGCTGGCTCAGTGCTGGCTCTTTTACAGGGCAAGAATTCACTCCTCAGGCTGGTGAGTGTGGGCACCTCGCAGATTTTTTTGAGGTGACTCTTCCAGCCAAAATTCCCTGATCCAGTGGGGTTAAAATCCAAATTATGGACAGGACAGCAGAGTTTGCTGCCGGCCAGAGGTGCTGCTCAGTTCCCTTGCACGGGATTCTCGTTATGACTCAACGTTTTTCCCCTCAGATCCCCATGGAAACGGAATAAATTGGCAAGATTTCAGAACAAACTGGGTGGGGGAAGCGTGTGTAAAACAAGAAAAAAGGGTTTTAAAGTAGAATTTGGGGTATAAATGTAGCTCAGATGAAGAGGGAGGCATGAAATGAGCTCCCAAATGTGAGAAATGCAGGAGCTGTCAGACTGGAGTGAGTCACAGGCTGTTCTTGGAAGGCCAAATAGCAAATTAGAGCTGGAAAAGAGCTGGGAGTTTGGGGGGAAGTGGCCCAAAATTGGGGTGGTTTTCAGCACCTCGGTGCCCTGGGCAAACAGGGATTGGAGTGCCCCGAGCCTGGGAAAATGGGCCAAGGTCCTCTTGGGATGGAGCCAGGAAATGCTTGGCACTGCTTCGGAATTGAGGAATTATCCCTGGCCCTGAAGGGGGGGGGGTCTCGCTGAATTCGGGGAATTGTTGTGGGTCAGGATCTGCTTGATCCTGGATTTTGGTTGTTGTGGGATGCTGCGATCATCCAGGCACTGCAGGCTGGAATCCAGGGGTGAGCTCACAGCACGTGGTTTTCTCCCCAAACTCTGCTCCCTGTGACCACTGCCGGGATCCCAGGGAACGGCTGGAGCTGTGCCAGAGGAGGTTTCGGGTGGATATCAGGGAAAGGTTCTTCCCCCCGGGGGTGGGGGGGCACTGAGCAGGGAATGGGCACTGCTCCAAACCTCCCAGAGCTCCAGGAGCGTTCGGACAACGCTCCCAGGGGTGCACAGGGCGGGATTTTGGGGTGTCTGAGCAGGACCAGGGCTTGGACTGGATGATCCTCGTGGATCCTTCCAGCTGGGGATATTCCATGATCCTGTGAACTGTACTTTTTGTTTTAAGTGGCCAGAGCTGTAACTCTGATCTCTGCATTCCTGATGCCAAACGGGAAGCTTGGATATTTTCTAAAGGGTCTTTTTAGTGAAGGAAAATAGGGATGAAGTTCCTTGGGAGCAAATCCACGCTCAGAGCTGTGTCAGAAGTGTCCAAGTGTGTTTATAGCAGGGTGACCTTGGGAGCAGCAGCTTAAAAATCCCAGGAATCCACTGTGAGTCACTGGTATTCCCCAGAAAGGAACCTGTGATCCTTAGGACGATGAAGCTGCTTAAACTTCTCCAGGAAGAAGGGGAGGAAACCAAACCAAAACAAAAAAGGGAACGGGCAAGAAATCCTTGACATTCTCCCTGGAAAAGGCTGAGGGGTTCTGTGGGAGCAGCAGCAGCAGTCGCTGCTGGGGTTGGGGGGTGTGTGTTGGATTTTCCCTGTTTCCTGGAGACAGCTCCGGCTTCCTCCTTCGTTGGCAGTGACTCACGGGCCTGGGGGATGTTGCAGCCCTGCTGTGCCCCAGGCAGCTTTGGGATCAGCTCCCGGGAATCCCAGGCTTCCTGGGAGCTCCTGGGTCGGCAGATGTGGTCAGGTCTTTCTGATGGGAAAAAAATGATGGAAGGATTCTTAATTATCACCCCTGTTAGCCATCAGAGGTGGCTCTGAAATTCTCCCTTCGGTTCAAAACCTTTGGCATTTTCCGTATTTTAGTGGGGATATATGGAATTCTCTCACTGTTCCTGCGTATCCGGGAGTGACTCTCGTCTTCCTTGGAAGAGAAGGAATCAGGTTTCAAACTGGCCCTTTTCAGTAGATTGAGTAAAAAAGTGCTGCCAGCAGGAGAGAGTGGCCAAAGCAGTCAGAAAATAACGGAATAAAATCCATCTTTTAGCTTTTATTTGGATTTCAAGGATGTCACAACCATCTGTTCCTCCTGGCTGTGAATTCTTGGGAAATGGGTTCTCGTGCTGCCTTTCCCTTGGCAGCAGAGGTTTGTGTAGTGCTTTCTGCTGTTGGAAAATACATGGAAAAGTGGCAGCACGGATGTGTCCTCAGAGCTCTGGTGAGGCAAAACAGGGCAGGGATAAGGAAAAGAATTCCAGATATTCCATGATAGCACTTACTTGGGATACTCGTTCTGAGTTTTGTCCTAAATTAAGCTAAAACTCCAAAGCACTCGGCACAAAACAAGGAATTTGGAGTTAGGCACTGATCCGTGTCTGGCTGCATCCCTGTGGGATCCGAACTGGTTCGGAGGCTTCCGGTTTTGCGCTTTGCCGATGAACTGCTGGCCGTTTTTCCACGGAAAAACCTCCACAAACCCTTTTTTTTTTCCCCATCCTCCCTCCCTCCCTAGGAAGTGGACGTCGTGGTGGCTCCATGCCGTGGATTCCAGCCGGCTGAGGCCACCTTGGGAGAGTTTGTGACCCAAACCCTGCCCGTTGTCACCTTCGCCGTCAGCGAGCCCCGGCTCTCCCCGGCGGACGAGACGGAGCTGCGGGAAATCAAGGAAAAATTCTCCCTGCCCATCTTCTTCTTCCGAGTGCCGGAGTCCGGCAGCGAGCTGATCTCTCCCAAGAAAACAGACAGGGAGAAATCCCCCCTTTACTGCCAGCTGCTGGACCTGGAATACCTGAGCCCCAACCAGTGCAGCTGCGGCGCTCCCGGCTCCGCCGCCCCGAGCGTCCTGGTGGAGCAGCCGGAAAAGCTCCGTCTCCTGAGCACTTTTTCCAGGCAGGTGCTCCAGAGGCACCTGGTGGAAGCAGCCACGAGCCTGAACGAGGTGCACTGTCGCTGCCTCAACATCTTCATCAACCAGGCCTTCGACATGCAGAGGGACCTGCAGATCACTCCCAAAAGGCTGGAATACACCCGGAGGAAGGAGAACGAGCTCTTCGAGTCCCTGATGGGCATCGCCAACCGCAAGCAGGAGGAGATGAAGGACATGATCGTGGAGACCTTGGGAAGCATGAAGGAGGAGCTCCTGGAGGATGCTGCTGCCATGGAATTCAGAGGTGACTCCCGGTGGGATTGGGGAGCTGAAGGAGAGTGGGATAGGATTTATTTCTCCTCCCTAAGAGGGGCCTGGGTGAGGGACCCGGCAAGGAATTCACAATTCACACACAAATGGATTTTTTTTCCTAGGATTTCTTGGGTAAAAATCACCATCCACAAATGAGAGGCTTGAACAGGCTCCTTAGGATCAGACATTTCCCCCGGAGAGCTTCCTGCATCATTCTAGGTTTAGGATATTTTCCGTTTCTCCTTTAATTCCCTGCTCTGCTGAAGGAGAAAACTCCACGTTGCTCCAGTGAAACTTGGGAATAAATCTTTCCTAAGGAAAAAACTTCTTCAGTGTCAGCAGTGAAGGCTTAATTGATATTTTCTCCTTGACTTCTTTGAGCTTTCCATGAGACACTCGGCTCTAGAACCTCCCCAGATGAAATCTTCCTGGGGAGGTGAAGTTTTCCTTTAAAAAAAGAGGAAAACCCACGGAATGCATTGTGCTCCCAAGGCCTTGGCACGGAGGGGGTGTTTTGGGGAATTGGGAGAGTTCTTCCTGCATTTTCCAGTGCCAGAACTTCCAGGAACTCGGAGCTGGAAGCACACAGGGTGATGTGTAAGCTGGGAAGGGTGAGAGGCTGGCCAGATCCTGCCTGGAGGGATGTGGTCTGCCAGAAACATCCAAGGGAAGGTTGGGAAAAGGAGGAGAGGAAAGAGCTCCTTCCTCCTCGGCTTGCCAGACAGAGCTTTGCCTTAATCCTTTCTCTTCCAAGGAAATGCAGTTCACTGGGATGACGGGGAAAGAGCTTTCTTTTGGAAATAAAAGCAGAAAAAACTCCAGGCTTTGGGGTTAGAAATGAGTTCTTGGGAATTGAGGGCTCCTCTGAGGCCCAAACTCCAGAGAATTTTGTCTTGAGTTACTTCCTCCCAGTTTCAAACAGGAATGTTTTTTCCTGGGATGAAGAGGGGAAATGAGAAGAGGGAATGGCTTCCGAGTGAGAGTAGGATTAGATGGGATATTGGGAAGGAATTCTTCCCTCTGAGGGTGGTGAGGGGCTGGGATGGATTTCCCAGAGAAGCTGTGGCTGCTCCTGGATCCCTGGAAGTGTCCAAGGCCAGGCTGGAGCACCCTGGGATAGTGGGATGAGTCCCTGCCCATGGCAGGGGTGGGACTGGGATGGGATTAAAGGTCCCTTCCCAACCCAAACCATCCTGGGATTCTGATTCTCTGTTTAGTCCTGCAGGTTAAGAGCTGGATCTTGTTGCTCCTGCAGGTGGGAAATGCAGAAGGAATTCCCTGTTCCTTGAAAAGATTCCTTTGGAGTGTCCATGCAAAATGCTGTCCTCAGCAAGAACTCGTTTTAATTAGAGCATCACCTCATTTGCATGCTGAAACCCCAGCAAACAAATGTGCTGAACCGTGCAGTGAGTGTGTTAATTCAGGAATTGTTCTCTAATTCCTGTATCCTGCCTTTCCCGCTCCTCACTGGAGCACTGCAGTGCCCGAATTCGGGAATTCCGGGTGTCCTGGCGCAATTTTTGGGGCAGCACAAGAGAAAACACCTGCAGCAAATCCTTGTGTGCGTTTCTTTGCACGACACCCAGCACTTGGAGGCTCCTGCTGGCTCTCAGCACTCGGAGCACTCTCCCAAAAAAAAGGGAAGTGTGATTTTCAGGAGCCAATGCCATCTGCCAATCCCTGGATTTGTTGGAATGCTTGTTGGGCTGGCGTTGGCCCAAATCCAGGGACAAAATTTGCAGCTCTGGGGAGCAGCATCTTGCTCAGGAGTGCTCCCAGGGCAGGGATTGCTCAGGGTTGGGTTAAAATTCCGAGTGCTGATGGAGCTTCCCAAGGCTCCAGGGAAAAATGCCGTGGAGCTGGTGCTGCTGTTACATCACTTCCCTCTTCCCATCCCACATCCAGCAGTGCCTGGAAGGATTTCCTGCTCTGTCCTAGATAAAAACACAGCTTTGTGCTTCTCCTCTTGGAGTTCTGAGAGTTGGCATCGGAGTAAACCTGTAGTAACTCCTGTGTAGACTCTACCAGGTGTTCCACAGGAGGAGTATCCCACGAATTCCAACCTCAGGGGCTGGAAGGAAACTTCAGAGAGTTTCCCACCTTGGTCTGATGGGATCTGTAGCTCCCTTGAAATGGAGGAACCAGCTCTCCTGATGCTGTCATCCCTTCCATCCCAAATCATTCCAGATCTGTCGGACTGGGTTTAGGACCTGGTGTAAAACTGGGTTTATGGCCCTGGACAGGCCCAAATTTATCCTTTGCAGGAGTCACAAAATTTATTTATTTATTTATTTTTAATTCTGTTGCTCGTGAGGCTTTTGGTGTGATTTATAAACTGAATCCAAATGTTTTGAACCTCTGGATCTAAAACAAGGAACCTCTGATTGGGGAAAAAAAAACCCACGGCCACAAAAGCAAAGTTGGTTGGGCTGCAGCTCCAGAGCAGCTCTCGGGAGTTGTTATTCCAAAAAGGATGGATATCAAGGATGTTTTTCCCTTTCCTGCGTGCAGATATCATCATTCCTGAGAACGGGGAACCTGTCAGCTCCAAGGACATCAAGTGTTGCATTAAACAAATCCAGGAATTGATTATTTCCCGATTAAACCAAGCAGTTGCCAACAAATTGATCAGCTCCGTGGATTATCTCCGGGAGAGCTTTGTAGGGACCCTGGAGAGGTGCCTGAAGAGCCTGGAAGAGTCCTGGGAAGTTTCAGTGCATCCTGCAAGGAGTTTGGAGAAGGCAAAGGATGTTTCTGTGCACATCACTAGCAATTATCTCAAGCAGGTACTGGAATGTTTGTCTGGAATGTTCTGAATCGTTGGATTTGTCCGGCTCCAGGAAGGTGGGGGGAGATGGGAACACTGGAATCAGAGGAAAACAGCTCAGGAATATGTGGGGATCTGGGATGTTAAAACAGGAACAATCATTTAAGGGCCTGACACTTAAATTTTCCTAAATCTGTGTAAAATAATCAGATTCCAGCCTAGAAACACCTCTGAGCTCAGTACAACAAAGGAATTAACCAGGTAATTCATGGAGCATCCCACAGAAAAATCCATCTTTTCATTTTCACAGGGTCTGGCAAAGTTTACAGCTTGCAGAATTCCCACATTTTCCTTCTTTTCCCTGCTTTCCAGATACTAAATGCAGCTTATCACGTCGAAGTCACTTTCCACTCCGGCTCCACGGTGACCAGGATGCTGTGGGAACAGATCAAACAGGTATGGACACTTGGAGCAGTTATCCTGCTGGGATATCCTGGGATCCTCCCAGCTGCTCCCTGAATTGCCTCTGGACACATCCACTGGCAGCTGGGGCTCCCCACTCCGCCCTGAGCTGTTTATTCCTGTGGATTTCCATCCCTGGAAGTGTCCAAGGTCAGGTTGGACAGGGCTTGGAGCAACCTGGGATAGTGGAAGGTTCCACATTCCATGGCAGGGGCTGGAATGTGCTGGTCTTTAAAATCCCTTCCAATCCAAACCATTCTGGGATTCCATGATCCTGATCCAGAGGGATTGATCCCAGTATTGGTGTAAATCACCCCAAAGCAGGGGTTTGGTTTGGCTGAGCAGCTGCTCCTTCCTCCAAGCCCAGCATCCCTTCCCGTCTGCCCGGGAACATCCCGACAGCCACCCCTTGGAAAAACCCCTGGCTGTGGGCAGAGAGCAGGCAGCATCAGCGGGAACCCAGGGAATCAGGGAGAGGTGTTCCCAAAGTGACAAAACCTCCAGGGAATCTTTCTCTTGGACACTGTCAAAGCCCAGAAATCCCAGGTGCTGGAATGCTCCACTTCCCAAAAATTACTGGGTGATGGAATTGCTCTGCCCCACCCTTTCTGAGAAGCCACAGAATTCCAGGTGCTGCACGTCCAGTGTGGATCCCTCTCCCAGAGGGAGAAGGGATCTGGAGGTTTGTTCCCACTCAGTCTGAACCACAACTCTTGGAGGAGAAGCCGTGTTCTTCCTCCTCATCCAGCCAGGGAGGGAGCAGGGAATAAATAAAGGGCGTCACCAGCTCAGAGCAGGAATTCCAGGAAAATGAATGGATCGACAGCCAGAAATTTACACCAAGGCAGAGGAAATCTCATCTGCTCTGGGGGAAGAGGGTGAATTGACCTAAATCAACACCCACTGCAAGCCAAACCCCACAGAGCCAAAGAAACCACGTTTCCCGAAACAAACCGGAGTTTGGAAATGCTTCCAGTCATTCCCTGGCTGCGTCAGAACAGAAGGAACACACTCAGGAAGCGTTGGCTTGGAATTCAATATTAGAGAATCCTGGAATACTTCGGGGTGGGAAGGACCTTAAAACTCATCCAGTTCCGAGGGCAGGGACGCCTTCCAGTATCCCAGGTTGCTCCAAGCCCCATCCAGCGTATCCTTGGACACTTCCAGGCGCGGGGCAGCCGCAGCTTCTCCGGCGCAGGGTGCGAGTAACTCCCGAGTAGCTCCTCCGAGGTCATCCCTTAGCCCCGTTCTCTGGGCAGGGATCTCAGCACGCTGCTGCCGCTGACTCTCCCTGTCGGTGTTCCCAGATAATCCAGCGGATCACGTGGGTCAGCCCCCCCGCCATCAGCAGCGAGTGGAAGAGGAAGGTGGCCCAGGACGCCATCGAGAGCCTCAGTGCCTCCAAGCTGGCCAAGAGCATCTGCAGCCAGTTCCGCACCCGCCTCAACAGCTCCCACGAGGCCTTCGCCGCCTCCCTGCGCCAGGTGAGCTCCGGGGCCGCTCCGCGGGCTCGGGATCTGCGCTGGGAACGGGCAGCTGGCCCTGCGGGGCCGCTGGAGCGGCGGCTGCTGCGGGGAGTGCCGCGGCTGCTGCGTGCCGCGAGCGGCGGCACCAGGGCTGGGGTTGAAGCGGGAGCCGCGGCCTCGCTGTGAAGGAGCCGCGCACGTCTGATTGGGTTTTTTATGTGTTTTAGATCGTTTTAAGGTGCTTTTCATATAGGTTTGGCGCCC